>JAQMYJ010000016.1:4633287-4643382 GCA_030014305.1 Clarias laeviceps | reverse complement strand
GTAGAAAATAAATCACTAAACAAAAAAAAAGAAATTTGCAAGTGTTCTAAAACTTTTGAACGGTAGTGTATATATAAACATTTTAGATGTTAATAATGCACCATTATGGGATATCCATCTTGCTTCAGATGTGATTAAGAATGTTGCAACAAAGAAAACTAAAACCAACAGTGTACATTATGGAAGTATACTCATTCAGACATTCACAGTAACATAATAAAAAGAGTAACAATGAAGAAATAATTCCCCACACTATTAAACCCACCTTCCTTCACATTGTGTATGATGTTCTTGCAGAGCAGGTCGTTGTGGCACAGCACCACGGGCGAGCCGAGTTGAGACAGGTGTTCCTTCATCCACACCATTTCCTCTTCCAGCACTTCCTTACTGGGAACTTCCTCTCGGATCCTGGGAAAGAGAAACACAAAGCGTTAGATTGCTTATCTGCACCCAGAATGCTCTTCAAACAGCACACACTTCAGAGATGACGTGCCTTATAAATCAGATGCTACATTCAATCATAATAATGGGCCACTGGCATGGAGGATTGGATTGATTATGCTTGTTACGCTTTATGACGATATGATGCTAAATATATTAAAATGTTTTTTTTCCTCATGAATAAACATGAGAAGGCAGTTGTTCCACGTTCATGTCCAAAATGTGCTTCTAGGCCGACATGGATTTAAAGAAAAGTTTTTAAATTATTTTCTTTCTCCTTAAATGTACAAATGCACCTTATTATCAAGCTAATATGTTCTGAATTAAATATAGCGAACAAGGGAAAAAAAATTACCCTCAAACTGCAAAAATCGTGTTTTAACTCTTGGCTGTTTTATCACCTGCTCCCAGCTTCCTGTTTCAAAATCACGCCTACTTTCTAGAAAGGCGCAATCAGCAGGAACTTTCGAACCAACTAAAGAGCCAGCGTCATCATGGAGCACTCTTGAGCAAATGGGCTTAGAAGATTAATTCTGGAACTGCATAGACAAGCAAACGTCTGACCCCCTCTCTATATCGGATTGGCACAGTTCTGTGTTTCTCTCCGGCCCTAATCTGAGACGTGCTTTGTCAACACAGGAAGTGGATCTGTAGGGAAGGGCAGTGGTGCTAAATCCGGTTTCGCTCACCCGGTGTACACGACCTGATTTAAATGTGTCTCAGTATTTTTTTTTTTTCTTATGATACAAACAACTTCTAATTCTAATTAACGGCAGCTAATTTTATGCTAAACTAGTGAACTAAATGTTTAAATCTGTAAAAGTAAGTAATTATTATTAGATGTATTATTTAAATTATGAATGGACGTACATTATTTAATTAATGTCCATTATTTAAAAAATGTCCATTTTCTTTCCTCTTAAGTTTTTTGTTTTTGGCTATTATTTGGTCAATTCATGATTGATCCAGGCAGACTTGAAATAAAATTAATCTTTGAACATTTTTTAAAATGCAATATTGATTAAATGTAAAACACTCTAATGACCGAAAAGCACCTCTGCTACATGACGCATGCTGTTCCTGATACACAGAGGAATGTAAACATCTGTAGATTTTCGAGTGTCTGTGTTGCTGTAATTCTCCAGCTGGAGATGACTGATTGTCCTTACATAATGGCCTTGCAGGTGCAGGGTGCACACTGACACCAATAATGCTCATGTCATGAATAATTCTGCTTGCTCGGCTAGAAACCTGCTGCAGCACATGGGAAAAGAAATGCTATTTTACAAAGCAATGTAATAAGTTTACTTATAATTATGGTATCTGGCATGGAATAATGGCATTAAGATAATAATATAAAGCTAGTCACTGTGTAGAAATGAACAGTGAAGCTAGATTCCATTTGTGAGCATAAAAAATTCATAATCTGAGGTGTATTTTAGCTGGAGCATTCGGTGGCACCAGCTTGTTAAATAAATTGCAAAAAAAGGACATGTCAACAAACAAATAAACAAAAATCTTTGCTTATGGCTTAAAGTGGATTACTTTCAAGAAAACAAAAATGGCTGCCATTTTAGGATGAGAGGGACTGAATGTCTCTCTCTCATCAATCACAGTAATACTTATCATTTGTGCACTTTTAATGTGTCTAGTATGTGGAAGAGGGCAGATCCTAAGCAGCAGGTCAAAAAGACACTAACTAAATAAATAAAATGGGGGATGATTTCTTTCTAGCCCAGACTGTAGATTCTCATGGTCCATTACCTGCCTGTTACTCCAGTTCACACTGACATTGAAGAAAAAAAAAAAAAGATAAGTAAGCATAAATTATTATTATATAAATTATATACAAGTAACACAAAATATGAATACAGTTTAAGTTGAACGTAAAAGATCAAGTAGAGACAGGACATGATTACGGACAGATTCATGTCTCATGAATCATTTTCATGATGAGACCCAGTGCTACATGGTTGAAAAATAAAAATCAATATAATTCAAATATCAGTGCTCAGCTCACCTGGCATTGGAGGCTTGGTCGGTGAACTCTGTGGCCACTAGGGAGAAGTACTTGCGCATTTTGATCCACAGGTTGGGTTTGGGGATGCAGCCATTGTGGGCGTGGATGGCGTGGATGCGAGCCATTTCTGTAGCTATGAGTCTAATGCGAGACAAAAAGTTGAGATTAAAACACGTCAGTGATCGGTGTGTGTCAGCCATTCAACAAATAAATATATACAGAGAGGGCCCAAAAAAGTATACACACTTCAACATGAAAAATATATGCCTCTCTTCTGACGGTCACACTATACAGTAGCATCAATGATGCTGGGACTACTGACAATCTTTAAAGGAAACATAATACTACACATTGCTGCCATAATTCAAATCTAAAAGGTTTAACATGGATAACAACTGTTGTATACATTTAAAGTGTGTATACATTTTTTCGGGCCCCTCTGTATATATCAGTCAAAATTACATTTACATAAACTTCTGTCCAGAGTGGTTTAAACTTCAGTGTGGTTTTGATTACCAAACCAGTACAGCACATTCTTTGTATTTATTAAAGCTCACAGAGCACTAATCTTTATGGTCTGATTTTGCCTGATTAAATTACCTAATTGATTTAACCACGTAGCTCTAGAAAACTTTTTTTAAAGCATGAAAAGCATGAATAGGAATTATGAAAAACATGTTTTTATTATATCTTTGTTTCTTTCCCCCAACATTCATATTTCACATTCATATACCATCAGATACATTTCATGCTTGTGGCAATTTTTTTATTTATTTTTTTTTACATCAAGATTAAAAAGTTGAATTAATTTTCTTCCTGATAAAATGTTTAGATGTAACTAACATGAGTGAACTGAAATAAAAGTCACAATTTAACATTTAATCAAAAATAATTAACAGGACAGTTCAAAGTGCTTGTGATTGGTTTCGTAGTTTTGCTTCAGACTTCTGTTGCAGACTCTGAACTGTTTTGTCTGTTCAGAGGCAAGGAACATAAATACTGTACATACATTGTTTTTTTTTTTTCTTTCAACTTTGCTCTTTATAAATACTGTCCTACCAAACACACCCCTGACATCTTAAGTTGTCTCTCTATATAAAATGAGATGTTCTAGAATTTCACACTTCACCTGAAACAAAGTAGCCGAATCTGCCGTTAAAATGTACAGCCATGCCTTTAGCTCCAATACTAATGGAATACCTGATCTAGCTGACCTACTGCATCTGGAAAAGTCATCTCTTAACGTTTTAACCTTTCTACTATACAGATATTTTTGTGGTATAGAAAACAAACTATGCTTATAATTGTAGCAATTTCTCAAGGTTACGACTAGAAATAAATGACAAAGGAGATTCCTTCAAGTGCAACACTGTAGAAGGAATACAGCCGGTCTGAAACGGGAGTGAAGGGAGGCATGCTGGAACAAACATTCCTGCACGTCTGTCCTGGCATTTTTATTCCACCTCATCATGTTTCATTGTCCCACCATTCAGGAGAACTGCTAACGTGTACTGATTAACCCCGAAGGTCAAGACAACTACAACAAGAACAGTCATGGGCATAGAACTTCTAAACTACTCGTCTGATGTAAACACCAGGTACCACTCATTTGCACTGTCCTTCTTTCTCTTCTTGGAAAAAAGAGTAATTAATGAGTAATTAAGAAAGTGTCCACATGAACCTTTCTACTCTCTACTTTTTAACTAAAGCAGATGAGGGGCATCTTTTTAACCCTGGCAGTTCAAGTGTCTGGCAGGTGTTCTTAAAATAAATAAATAAATAAAAAACACCATTAATTGTATGCATACACACTCTACTGCACCAGGCTAGAGCATGCTTCGATGCTCAATTCTTTATTTTAGCTATTGTATATTTGCACACCTAATATTAGAACCTTTAACATGTCAAAAGTACTGTGCAAACGTCTTGAGCCCCGCCCCCCCCCATTTCTTCATATTCAACTAAATTACATGATGTAGATTAAATTAAAGAAATGGGAACAAATTTACTGTGACAGGATGCAAAGTGCCTATTGCTAAAAAAAAAAAAAAATTTGGTTGTTTATATAACAAACGCAGCAGCAACCTTATTTTCCATCTTGTCTGTTCCAACCACTCGGGATTCTGCATCAACAGCACACTAATCACCAGGCTGATCATCATCTGCACCTGTTTCTCACTGGTTCATGTCCTAAGTTAGATGTTTTACTTTGCTCTGAAACTGCTCAGGTACAGGAACTGAACAGAAAATGAGAGACAGAAACCTGCCAAGAATGTAAAGTGTATTTTGGATACGAGCAATAACTTGCAACAGAATCCAGAACACAAAGCACAGAGCTTCTACAACCATACGCATATCTCCAGGTTTTGCCTCCTTACCTGAGCAGCACGGGGTCCCTGACATCCTGCGTGCCGAGAGCGTCTCCCTGCATGAACTCATAACAGATGCCGTTGTTGAAAGTGCAGTAGAGGCGAGGAGCGCAGCCGTTGGCGTGGAGAACTTGGAAGCTCTTCAGCTCGTTGTCACGGTCCACAATCAGCTCGGTCTTGTTGCCGTACACCCTCACCAGCACCATGTCCTCTGGGCTCTTGTCCACGTAGCAGCCCACTAGCTTGTTGGTCGTTCCTTCTGTGAAAAGCTAAAAGGAACAGACACGTGGTCAAAAAAGGGGCTGAAAGGTATTTTATATTGTCACATTTTTAAATAGAAGAAGTTGAAACCTTTCAGGGTCAAATGATCAGCCCACCTGATAGAAAGAACTTATTGTTATTGCTTAAGTTAAAATATATACATCTTTGAACATATGCATAAAATATGTATGATGAATAAAACAAAAAGAAAAAAGAAATAAGATTGTTACTGTAGTTAATGTTATTCAATACAAGAGTTTTCACTCAAGTATTATCACGTTTTTTTTAAACTCCACTGTAACCCCAGAACTTATTTAGTTATCCTGGTAAGAACCTGTTTATCCCAAAACTTTTCCTGGAAATAATTTACCTGGCCTTAAACTTATTTACTCATCCTGAAACCTATCCTGGTACTGGTACTAACTTACCTGTCCTGGAAATTTTACTTGAACTTACTTACTTATCCTTAAACTTACTTACAGTGATATGAAAAAGTGTTTGCCCCCTTATTGATTTCTCTTTTTTTTTTTTTTGCATGTTTGTTAATGTTTCATGGTTATTCAAACAAATTAAATATTAGTCAAAGATAACACAAGTAAACACATCATGCAGTTTTTAGATTAAGGTTTTTATTATTAAGGGAAAACAAAATCAAAACTACATAGCCCTGTGTGAAAAAGTGTTTGCCCCCTAAACCTAATAACTGGTTGGGCCACCCTTAGCAGCAAGAGCTGCAATCAAGCGTTTTCGATAACTTCCAATGAGTCTGTTACAGCACTGTGGAAGAATTTTGGCCCACTTATCTTTGCAGAATTGTTGTAAGTTAGCCTCGTTGGAGAGTTTTCGAGCATGAACCACTCTTTTAAGGTCATGCCACAGCATCTCAATTGGATTCAGGTCAGGACTTTGACTAGGCCATTCCAAAGTCTTCATTTTGTTATTCTTCAGCCATTCAGAAGTGGACTAGCTGGTGTGCTTTGGATCATTGTCCTGCTGCAGAACCCAAGTTCGCTTCAGCTTGAGGTTACAAACAGATACATTCTCCTTCAGGACATTTTGGTACACAGCAGAATTTATGGTTCCATTTATCACAGCAAGTCTTCCAGGTCCTGAAGCAGGGGGGGGTTGGTGGGTGGCGACAAACACTTACATAGAAGGCTATGTAGTTTTGGATTTTGTTTTCCCCTTAATAACAAAAAAGTTCATTTAAAAACTGCAAGATGTGTTTACTCGTGTTATCTTTGACTAATATTTAAATTTGTTTGATGATCTGAAACATTAAAGAGTGACTAACATGCAAAAAAAAAAAAAAAAAAGAAATCAGTAAGGGGCAAACACTTTTTCACACAATTGTATCTTAGTCCATATTCTGGTACTTACTTATCCTCAAATCTGTTCATCCTAGAACATATCCAAGTATTAAATTATTCAGCCTTATCTTACTTGTCTTACTAGAACATACCCTGGTACTAACTTTCTCATCCTCAACCTTAACTATCCTAGAAGATATTCTGGTATTACGTTCCTAACTAATAAGTTCCAAACTTATTTATCCTGGTATTAAACTTATTTATCCTCAAACTTATTTACCCTTAAACATACCCCTGGTAGTAACTAACTTGTCCTAAAATTTCCTTGCTTTAATTCCTAAAAAATTACTTGGTTATCATGGACTTACTTATCTTAGAACTAAACACCTTATCCTGGAACTGGCTTTTCCTGGTATGAAGTTGTTTGTCCTAGAATTGTTTCTGCAATTAACTTACTCATGCCAAAACTAATTTACTTATCCTTAAACTAACTTACTTGCTCTAGAATTTATCTTATTCTGAAAGTAAACATAATGAAATCGGACTTGAATTGATGAATTTTATAATAATTTCATCAATTTTCTAAATTGATGAAAACCTTCTGTGTATCTGGGTAAAACGCGTCCCAGGAAGCCAAACAATTCACAACTTTTTGCCCACCCAAACATTTCTGACATTCCTGAAATGGCTTTACATCAAGTTGAGCCTGCGGATTGATCCATTACCAGCAGATCAGTGCTCATATCTGACACAGCGCTGGATTTTGTTAGGCCATTATTCTGACTGATCCATTCTGAGAGAGAAAATAATGAGGAAAATAGCTATCATTTTTTAGTTACAAACAACAAGGGTTTTATTTTTGCTCGTGTGTTTGCTATGAAGAGGTGTAAATTACCCTATATGTTGATTAACTAATAAATGTAAATGCATTTTAAGTCAAGAAAAAAGTTCAGTGGAAAAAAGATTTAAGCAAATTCATTCTGACATGAGGCTTGTCAGAGAAATAATCATACTGTAGCACAAAAAAAGAGTGGAAGTGATAGAAACAGTTGAAGAACATTTTTGAAAAAAGACGAATAGTTAAAATTTTATCGTTTTTTTAAATATTTTTTTTTATATACACGTGTGACTCAGTTAGAAAACCCAACATACTCTGCTTCACACCTCTCCTTTCACTTTCCACCAGGTCATGTGACTATTGTCATCTTGTGTCACCTAATTGCCCTGTGATGAAGGAGACTGAACGCTGGTAATCGATCTAATCTGAATGAATAATCACCATTGAGACCCACTTCCAAAATCTGGCCTTGCCTGAATGGCAGCGTGCAGTCCACACAATGAATAAGTGAGACAACACTAAGAAACAATGCTGGCTTTCTGTCATTGATAAAAATATGGTGGCTATGCGGGGAGAATGTGTGCGCTAAGGACGTCATGTAGGAGGAATGTATTTGGAACGTGAAGGAATGTATGTATGTTTAAAATATTTTATCATAGATTTAGGAAGTGATATAACAAGAATATCATAGCACGGAACTTGAAAGGTGAAATTAATGATTTCAAAAAACAAAACTGAAATTAGCAATAATGCATAATATTTACCATCTACAAAAAATTACTAACACAGGAAAAAATAATAGTTATATATTTTTCTTTTAGACAATATACAAATTTTAACTATTTACTACAAAATATTAACATTTCTTCAGCTGCCTTTAGATTTTCTAACTATTATGAAAAAGACCAACAATACACTTAAAATCTCACAGAAGTAAACTGTGACCTTGAGATCTTTGGCCTTGAGCTCAAGACAAATGTATTATGTTCCAATAACACTACACTCTAACATTCATATAACACTTCAGCAATTTGTTAACAATTTGAATTGAAAATATATTGATGTTAAGTTCAGCCTTTATTCGTCACATGTACATTACTGCACAGTCAAATTATTTATTTTTTGCATATTCCAGCTTTCTTAGTAGGCTGGGGTCAAAGCGCAGAGTAAGCCATTTTTACAGCACCCCAGGAGTGGACAGGGTTAATGGCCTTACTCAAAGGCCCAACAGCGGCAAACAAGCATGGCTGGGGATAGAACCGCCGGCCTTCTGACCAGTAACTCAGAGCCACTGCCCTCAAACACATGTCAGACAAATCTGTTTACTATTTATTTTATTATTATTATTATTATTTATTTTACAGGTAATGTTGTGGAACGCCCACAGCTAACTTACCCCCTGTTATAACTTACATTTTATCTAAACATAAATTATACATATACAGTATATATATTTTTTACCATTATCAACCTCTTTTTTTTTAGCTTGATATCTTACCAGGAAGACAATGAAATCTATTGTCTACTATTATTACTGTTCTAATAATTATTATTGTACTACTATTATTAATTCTTTATTAATAACAATTATTATATGTGTGTTTGTATAAATAATAACACAATCTCTGGGTTAATTGTTACTACAGAAACTACAACAAATTAGAAAAAAAAGTTTTAATATAAACCTGTGATTTGAGTTGCATTCTGCACTATTGCCAAAGCTGCTGCTATACCTTGTGACCAATCAGAATAGAGAATTTAACAATGCAACTTATTGTTGTATAGCTGTACATAGATATCTAGTCTCGAAACAGTGCATCCAGAAAGTTATTTTATTTATTGTCAAAAGGGAAGGGGAATTTGAGTTATGCAAAAAACTGAATAAATACTTGAATCATCATCTGTCTGTAACCTGATCTGACTTTCATGTGTGGGTGGAGCTTGTTGAAATTAATCCAATAAATTTTTTTATTATAATTTCCAACGATTATGAAAAACAAGATTATCAAGATTAAATTACTATTGTCACATTCCATTGTGCAAAAGCATTCTCCTTTTGTGTTATAAACCCAGGGCATACATTTGCCTTACAGCTATGGTGCACAAAGGTGCTTTTTGCCCTCACTAAAGACCTGGACTTTTTAAAATTATATTTAAAGCTCAACAAAACCAAGCATTAAAAAGCACAAGCTTTTTAAAAATAGTTCAATAAATTTATGATATTTTCAAACTTGTGTTAAATATTCATGAACTCAATATTGACCAAAATAATCGTGATTATGATTTTTGCCATAATTGAGCAACCCTATTAGTAATAAAGACACATCAAGGACTTTATTTTAACACAATATGGGAGATATACTGCAATAAAAGGTCATGACTCAGTTACTGAGTCATCTGAAATATAGGTAGAATAACGGAGACTACAACGTGGCACCATTCAGTGTTTTATCTGATCTCAGTGCCAAAAGATTTGTCACATTTTTCTGTATTAAGGTTAAACAGGAAACTTCTACTGCCAACATACATTAAGGTAACTTCAAATATTTAATGAAAAGAAGACCACTATGTGGTAATTGAACAGAGGGAGAGAAGATGACATTAAGGAGTAATAGTGGAGTTATAAAATGACCAACCACAATGACCATAAAATGACCAAAGGATTCACAACCTCATAGATTGTGACAGTTCTACAATACTTAAATGATAAAGTGTCAGTAAGTGCATCCCTAAATTTGTCTTAATGTTAAATATGCTGTGATTATAAGTGTAGGTGGTACATGTACACTACCGTTCAAAAGTTTGGGGTCACTTGCAAATTTCTTTGTTTTTGTTTAGTGATTTATTTTCTACATT
>JAQMYJ010000016.1:4597253-4613069 GCA_030014305.1 Clarias laeviceps | reverse complement strand
TAAAAATTATAGACCCTTAATTTCTTTGTAAGTGGGCAAACTTAGAAAATCTGTAGGGGATCAAATACTTATTTCTCCCACTGTAGGAAATATATAAAAAATAAATATCAATGATAAAGAATGCAAAAAATCTTGGACATTTCACATAAGAACAATAGCATACAAAGATAGTTAAAAATACAATATAAATACAAGGGGAATTCAAGTCAAAGAAGGACTTTTGATTGTGCAAAATAACAGAACACAGTTATGAGAGTAAAAACTTCCTATATTACTCAACACAATCCCCTGCTGCACTAATGCACTTATCCCAGAGTTTTACTAGTGCTTGAATACCATAAAGGTATAAAGTTGTCTCAGAACACTGGATCCATGATTGGAAAAATACAGGCCTCCTAGAAACTTCTTTAATGACCCAAACAAATAGAAATGGCTTGGAGAAAGGTCATGACTGAATGATGATGTAGCAATAACTTCCAGACAGTTGCTGGTGTTCGGTAGACAGTATAAGGTCATGATTTTTTCCCTGTAAGAACAAAATCAAACTGGGTCATTTTTTTATGATAGGGTTATGCACAACTCATAGACCCTGAGCGTAGGTTGAACACACCGGGTAGAAAATCCAGATGAAAGATGCAACGCTTATCCCAAAAAAATGACTGGCCAAAGCTTTAGCTACAGATGCAATTGCTAGGAAATTCTTACAAATTAATGCATCACAATTCTTATGTTCAACTATAATTCTCCAAAAGTGCTTATCAAAAGTGTGAAAATTGTTTAAACAGTAATTAATATCAGTATGGTATCACATACTGTAGTAAACAACAGCTTTTCTAATTAGACCTGCACCGGATAAATCATAACCTTTGTGATGAATAGTATCATTCATCACAAAAGTTAAAAAGAAATCCAGTAACTATAATATATCAATTTCATGTTGTAACATATTAATGAGTCTCAGGAAGAGGCAAAGCTATGTAAGAGTTTTCTCTCTCTAAAAAAAAGAAGAAAAATTTTATACATATATATTGCCACTTTTTTATTTTTCAGATTTTATGTTGGGAATTTTTTATTTATAGAAGAAGAAGTAGATGCAATGTTATTATTTATTGTCAACATAATAAAAAGATTTATTAACATATCAGAAAATAATCAACAGATTAACATGCAAAACAATAATTTTAGTTAGAAAAAAATAGTTAGGACAAATAGAGCATTATGATGTTCGATATTTAATGAAGAGTATAGTAGTTGGTAAGTGGTATAAGAGGAATTGTTCAATCCATTGTTATGGGGAAATTATCCACTTTGATGACAGAAGATTTTGGATTTTAAATATTCTGAGCATGTCAGTGTGTAGTTAAGAGGTAATTCACCCACCCACATGCACACACACACAATCATGCACACACCCATGGACACAAACCCACTGATGTCATGCTTTCTTGCTTGCACACACATGCCCCTATGACCAGCTTCCGTTCAGTTCACATACTGCTCATTTGTTCACTGGCAATGGAATGCTTTTTGTCTGTGTGTATGTCTTTGATTCAAGGGTGTATTCTGGTAGTCATGAAATTGTTGCTCCTAATCTGGGAAGGGCATTACAATCCAAAACGAATGAGAAATCCAGAGGTGTAATCCAGTGTCCTCCATGTAGCTCTTCCTCTATATATCATACACAATATCCACCAGGTGGGGACGACATTCTGAAGGCTATAAAACAATTTGTTTGCTTCTTAGTTCGCTTCTTAACAAACCATTACTGCTTTACAAGAACAACTTGAACAAAACAAACTAATTATCCAATTACATTTTGCTTAGTATCTCAGTGTTTAGGTAACGTAGCTAAAACTGCCTAAGCAGAATGTGATGTAACCTAATCTGACTAAAGCTGTTAAGATGGTAGGTAGGAATCAGAATCCATTAATTATTAACTCTGCTATATTGACCAAAGCAGTTTTAACAGTGCATTAGCAATATTTAATAAATAAATTAAATATAAATTAATTAATAAAGGTGTATGCAACTAAATATAATAAATTTGTGTGGTAATAAATAAATAAAACCTGAATGTATCGCCCTATAAATCACAGCTCTGAGTCAGCTAGCATCCTGAATCTAGTCCACGAAGGCCATCTGCTGTTTCAGAAGGCTTTATGTTCCTTTTTATGTGCTTTAAATGGGAGAGCCTAATAATCCTCAACCCTTTTCGACACCTCGAGTGTAATATACTGCCTCACACATGTGCCCGACTATAAAGTGTCTCTCCCCAGCCCTCTGATAGAGCTGTCTTAAACCTCAGAAATGGTGAACTAATGTAATTAATTTTATAATAGATACACTATATAATATATTACACAAAATATAATACATACTACGATTGTAATGTGGATTTGAGTTAGAAAACTGCAACCAAACTGTTAAGCAGACCCATCACAACAACAGTATTACCAATACAATTATCATATATTTTACTCAAAGGAGCTTCAGGACCAGCAAGTAATCCTTGGTTTAAAGGGCACATGTTATGCCAAATTAAATTCTAGACATTCAGATGAGTCTCCAGTGTGCATGTGCAAAAAATTTATTTTAACATGAACAAAACACTGTTTTTGCATTGAGCTTTAACTAAGCCAATGACAACCCCAATTTCAAAAAAGAGAAGTTAGGACAGTATGGAATTGGCAGTAAAAACAAAAAGGAGTCATCTATAAAGTCTGTTCACCTTGAAAACCCATTTCAAAACATATTGAAAACTTTACAACAACTCATTATTTCACAATTTACTCTGTGCATTTAATTATTTGTTGAAAGTATGGACTGATTTCATATCCTCCAAAAAACGTGGGACAGCTGACATGTACATGTTTACATGACGTTTTACACCACCATTTCTGTTAATAACACTTTTTAAGCCTTTGAGCACTGAAGACACCAGTTGGACAATTTAGCTTGTGGGAGTTTCCTTCATTCTCCCATTATGCAGGTATTCAGCTGTAGAATTGTACGGGATCTTTGTTGCTATATTTTGAACTTCCTAATGCACCACACATTCTCAATTGGAGCAGGCAGGCCAGTCTAGTGCCTGTACTCTAGCAGTCACACTAGCAGTGATGCGTGTGTTACCTGGTTTGGTGTTGTCCTGCTAGAAAATACTGGGATGTCTCTGAAAAAGATGGTGTTTTGATGGCAACATATGTTGCTCCAAAAAGAAAATATTTTTTCTGCATTAATGGTACCTTCACAGATATGCAATTGTCCAATGCCACAGGCATTGCCACAATTGGGGCATTGCGGTTGTAGATTCCATCCCCCAGTGTGACCTCATATATAAAGATTTCCTTATGCCAGTTTAGCAGGTCTCTGAAGGGTCATTGCTAGCAGTGGCTTATTTACATACAACAGTGCATTAAGGAAGAGAAGTGAAACAGAGGGAGGTTGCTCACTCACTCACTCATCGTCTATACCGCTTTATCCTGTATTCATGGGCCGTGGGGGGCCTGAAGCCAATCCCAGAAGACTTAGATAGGGCACAAGGCAGGGTACACCCTGGACAGGGTGCCAATCCATTGCAGGGCATACACACATTTACACAATATTTCACACACTATGGTCAATTAGTGAACGCCAGTTCGCCTAATCTGCAGGTCTTTGGACTGTGGGCGGTAACCGGAGCACCCGGAGGAAACCCACCAAGCATGGGGAGAACATGCAAACTCCATGTACACAGAGACGGGAATCGAAAATGCAAAATGCATTATCTGAGGCTTATTTCAGATGAAGCATTAACACACACTTTGGGAGAGCTCTGAGACCGTGTTTAACGTGTTAAAGATATAGTAAAATATAAGACCTTTAAATGCTATTTTAAGGCTCCATTGTCTCCAATACATGTACAATTTCAGGCATCTCTTAGTCTGTATCCAATGGTGCATTGTTGTCGCCTGGGATCAATGATTTCTCTAAGGTCGCTTGCTTCACTGTTTACTTCTTGAACTCTTTACAACCATCAGAAAGTGCAATACAGAATATGCTCTATAAAGCATGGTTTCTTGTTGACCCCAGCTACAGAGAGAGGAGTACTGATAAGAAAATTCCCGAAAAATCATTATCAATGGTACAACAGCAAATAATTCAAGGCCTCACTAAATGTTAAGTGATGAATGCTTAAGGTTGTAGTGTTTCAGACCTTGACCTTGATCCCGTGTTGCCTTGGCAGGTGTGTGTACAAGTATGTGCTGGGAAAAAGATTACTGTACATAACTTTACAATGGTTTGGACTAGGGTGTTTAAGATAGTGTGATGAAGCTATGAAGGTATGTGCTATGTGTGTGTGTATGTGTGGTGTGTGTGTGTGTGTGTGTGAGAGAGAGAGAGGAAAAAAGAGAGATGTTCAATGTTCTACAAGGGGAATACATTTTTCTATATTTCTTAGGATGATTTTATGCTTGCTGTTTGCCTTCATTGTAGCTTTCGAGGCAAAAAAAGGAAAAAAATATATAATGAAAGTAATGCAAAAGGGGCAAGTTCATTTTTAGCAAGTCCATTTTAGCATTACTTTCACTATAACCCTCATATTTAATTACATTGTAAGATTGAAATATTAACAATTACATATTCATTCATACACATTTATGTTTTACCAACACTTTATCCTCTTTGGCTGTTTTCCTCTCTTCCTGCCCAAATTGTAACCTGATTGGCCAGGAAGTAAACAACAACAACAACACAACATGTCACAGTACATGCCATTCTGTAACGGTGAACCTTTACAATTAATCAATCACAACTGTAGAAAAACTAAATAAAACTTAAAATTTCAATTTTAAGTTTTATTTAAAAAATATATTGACGAATAAGATGTGATATTGGTCTAATTATTAGTTGCAATCATTTTTGTTAAATGTAATTTAAAGTTAAGCACAAAGTGGAAGAAAACTTTGGAAGAAAAAATACAGAATTCATTCATAAAAAAAAAATACAATTATTATATAGACATTACATTTAAATAGTCTATATAATTAAGTATATAATAATTTAATACTTCAAAATTTAAATACGGATAGGTTTTATTGCAATTCTGTCTTTATTGCTTTCAATAAAATATTTTTATCATTAATGATAGTATATCAACAAAGTTTAATTTGAGAAGTATAATCTGACAAAATCTGATCAATTCTGTTTATTCACTATCATAGCTGATAAATTAGGTTTTTATCTTTCTTGTGTCTGTATGATATATAGTGAGACATATGGTTCAGACAAAAGCTCAGGTTGCAAAACCCGGGTCAATACTGTAGGCTAGAAACATCTCCTAAAGTGAATAAAACCCTTGTGTTTGTCCCCTCCCTGTCTGCTCATGACCCCTGATTCCACTTCCTTTTATTATAGAGTGCTTTTTCTCCACAGGCCCATTCAGTTTCAAATAAGATCCATTCAGCCAAAATAAACAGGCTTTGAAGAAGCAGCTGCTGACTGTGAACACAAAGACGAGGTCGATCGGCCCAGCAGACCAGTCATCAGATGGACGTTCATTTATCCTCTAACTCATTCTTTACCAGTGTGGCAGGCTACAAAGACACAAAAAATTATGGATAATTATTAGATTTGAAGGAGGAGGAGGATAGGGTTTTCTGTAATGATTATTACATAAGTAAAATTGAGAGAGTAGCTATACAATTCACCACCACTATTTACTTTTTTTTATGTTAATAACTAACTATAGTATATACAAGGACTAAAGTCCTAGTCATGTACATGGGCATTATCCTCCTTTGTACTTAAATAAACCTTCACATGAAAATGCAAAAATACTCAAAGTATGTAAAGACAGAAGGCAGTGATATGCAGCAGACTGTAAGATCTTCGACTCAGACGGCACCACAGACCCAGACACAAGGTCTTAAGGAAAAAGGGTAGTTTTATTAGAAATCAATTGAAAAAGGGTAAGGAACTAAGGAGGGGGGAAGGAAAGACAAGGGGGAGAAAAATAAGGGTGTGCATGTGCTGGTCCAGGCAGTTCTCAGCTGGTAGAGGGGCATTTGGCTGGTGAGTGTTGGCAATGCGTCCGTGTGGGCACCGGCTCCTGCCAGTCCTTCAACGCAGCTTTCACAGACGTCGTCTGACAGCCCCTCTAAGCCATCCATTGGCGCGGCCTCAGGTGGGAATCTTCATGATGACTTGCCTTTATGAAACAAGCTCAGACAGGTGAAATTACGGTATTGTGTATTCAGACTGGTGCAGTGACAGCAGAGTGTGCTCAGGTTGGTATAATGGCAGCATAGCTCAAGCTGATGCTTCAACAGCATTGCATGCTCACCTTTGAAATCCACATGGGCTTTGAATGCAGCTCTCCTCTTGCTGTATCGGCCATCGAGCCCCGCCCAGCCATACATTGGCTCGCGTGAGCTGTCGCGTGAGCCCTTCCAATGTCCGGGTGGCTTACCCCAACTGGAAACAAGGGCCTTAACAGCGAACACAGCGCCCTTTTCGGCTTGGCGGCTGGATCGTGAAAGCTGGTTCAGATTTAAGTCCTTTGTCCGCTCTATCCCATGTGGTGATCAAATGGGGCATTCAGTTTACTTGCCTTTAAACTCCTTGGGGTGCATGACAACGCCCATCCATATGCTGTTTTACCGTTAGTGTTTGCTGCACCATTCCTTGCTCTGAGCCTTAAAATTCTGACTGTTGTTACTCTGGATGCTGTTACTTTGGACTCTGGACTCCGAGCAAAGCTCCCTGCCTTGCTTTTATAACGTGGTGTGAGCCCGAGATCCACTCACTTATCCTGTGCCAGCCTTGCCCAATTTAGCAGCCCCGCCCCTTCACACACCTGCAGAAGGGTAGGCTGCCTATATAGGGAGTCTTCGGAGTAAGTGAGGAGCGGAGTTAATGCCGTGACCTAATCTCCAAAGCCATGTTGGCCAGAAACCTGGAAAACAGAACAGTGTACTGTACTTTACTCTCTGACAACAAACATGAGCTATGTGGCATGAGAAACTCTTTGGTGATGGAGAAAACTGCCATTTATTGTGTTCACACATCAACACTGAGCAAAATAGTTTCTAAATATCTTTACCTTGTAAGAAGTTCCTCAAAAGGTTGATGTTCAGTGACCTAAAACAGACTTTATGCCTGAAAAAAAGCCCAGAAAATAACCATGTACTGTATGTGTGGACAAGGCTTAAAAGATAAAGCATCTTGTTGATTGTTAACTGAAAAAGAATCACAAAGTTTGTATTGTTATTTTTTAATACAGAAGAATAAGAAGTCCTTATAATATAACTACAATATAATTATTTTAATAATGCTAATTTGTTTGTAGGTATACCTACACAATGTCACATGGGAAAGATAACCTTGCTGTATGGTTATGACCTTGAGAATGGTTCTACTTTGTTTGTTCATTTTAACCAAAATTATTTTGCCCCTCTAACACACATCCTTCCTTGACTAGGACTAATTAACCTCGACTGGTGGAAGAGGTGCCCGACAGTTAGGCACCATTAGTTTCAGTGTAATTAACAGGGATGACAGACGTTTTCAATGCTTACTGGGATGTAGCAAAAAGGTGAGGAGAATAAACCATGTACAGTAGGTAGTGGACAGTCTTCTAAATCTCAGATGTTTCTCCTTATATTTCCACTTATTCTATTTTAGAATATCAGGGGTTGAATCCCGAATAAATTTAAATGGAAAGCTAATGTGCTAGGGTGTACAATCACTTGTCAAACACACCAAGTAGTGCCCTTGATTAGGGGTTAGAAAGGAATGTTGGATTCAGCTTTGTAGCCATAAATGAAAGAACCTACTGTAGATGGTTCAGATGCAATTCGGAACAACTTAGAATGCATTTACATTACAAGCAACATAGCTCAATTTAGATTTATGTCAATTTAGATTTAGGTCAGATTTGCATGTCATTACAGTTCCCATTACAAGTGACTTTTATGTGACTCTAATGTAGATGTGTCTATTTCCTGAAACAGCATACAGTACATGCGCACAGATAAGGACAAAGTGTGAACCTTTACTTCCTTACATGGGTAATTTATGTTATTTACAGCTTATCTGACTTAACAGTATACAAAAAACTCATCAGTCTGTTTTATTAACTTCGGCTAAAAAAATGCTGTTTTTAATAGCCCTATTATGATGGTCATTTTTCAGAGTGAGACAACAAAAATAGTATCTACTGTAAGTGATGAACCAGGGTTTACAAAGCATCAATATACAGAACATGCATTCATGTAAACTAAGCACATGTTAAAAAATCTATAAATTATGCTAAACCCGTGGGTCTGAACAAGTTTTGTCTGTCTACTAAAATTTGAGTCAGGCATGGAGTCAAAACTGATCATGAGAACTGCCAAGATGATACTATATTGCATACTGTACATTAATTTATTACAGGAACTAACTTGTTGTACAGGCATTGCTTCCAAAATATTTAAATGAAACTATATGTAGACAGTAACCAAAATATAGCTTGGTAAGGAAGGAATAGAACATTTCAGAAAACTCTTCTTCATCACACTACACACATCAGGGTTGACAACTTCACCATGAGTGGTATGCAAAATACAGAATTTATTATTTTATATTCTTGTTTTATACTTTATTCTTTACAGAATTATTCTAGACATTTTTTTAAAAGGAAGAATACCTAAATTCCTAGTCTGAGCTTGTCTAGTCAAAATACTCCAGTCACAGGGTGATAAAGACAGAACGTGGACTCAAGCTGAGATCGTGTAATCTCGTCAGGCAGATATCATAATTCATACAAAAAAAGAAAGAAAAAGAAAACAAAAGCACGACTGGCGGCAGAGTGACTCACTTTCCTACAGCTAGAAATGAAACCTCACCATGACAGGAGTCAAGATATCGCTTTCCTTTGTGTCCCGGTGCCCCTTTTTTCTTTGAGTCACTGAGAAAATAAATGAGTTTCTGTAATTTGAAAGGTTTTAAATGACTTGTGAATGGCAAACACTATGGAAATAGCTGTGCTATTAGGTGCTAATGGACAAAGGCTGTTGTGTGTTTTTCACAGAAAAATTCTATTTAAGGCAGTAATCCTCCTCCAAAAAAAAAAAAAAAGACTGTTTGCTCTCATTACATCACTGTAAAACTACGAGGTTAATCATGAGGCACAGTGGGATTTAAGATGTTTGGCTTCCGATGCTGTACATTTGTAGGACTGTTCCCTGTTTTCGCCGTACCTTTTGCAAACAGCAATATGGAATTGTGACTGTTTGAACTTTGCACACATGATCATGTCCTTTTGGCAAAAGGACGTCAATAGCTTTAGCTATCCATCTTAAGAATTATTTTGCTCAGCTAAAATTTCAGAAGGTGATGCAAAATTTTCTATAACAGCAAATCTGATCGTAGTGTATCAGCAAACAACAGGTTTATATTAATGTGTTTTTATGGTAACAACAGCTACATAACTGAACTACATAACAGATACTGCCTGGACAGACTATGAATAAATTCTAGAAAGACCTTTATTGTAATTTTTTTTTTGTGTGTGTGACTGTTAAAAGCTGCTGTAATGTAACAGGAATCAAAAATAATAAACTTTGTTATTGGCCTTTGCACACAAAGTGAGACAGCAATAAAAAATATTATAAAAAGAATAGAAATTCCAAATGGGTAATTTAAAATTAGGAAAATAATCAACTTTCTCTGACAAATCCCGCCTTCTGCATTATGATTGGTTATAAGTCTTATCAATGATCAATTTACTGAGCGAGAAACAAGCCAAACTTTAGACGTTGTGTTTAGACTTTGTGTTTCTTTTAACCTTAACACATTTCATCTACATTAAACTATGAAGATTTATCGATTTTTAAATCTCAAAGTCACAAACATTTTTATCAATCATTTCAAACAAGTTATTTTCAAATAAGATTGTTGGGTTATGATGATGTATTGTACTGTACTTATCTAACCCCCAAAACTTTCCCTTCACAGTGTTTTCCAAAACAGCCCACCTCGCAGCACACAGTCAGATCTTACTGATTATTGTGCCTGCAGGCGTCACTGTTTTGATCGCGGTTCAGAAGTCTAACCTGAGCTCAGAAATGACTGGGCGAGGCTCAGAGCTTCATCTTCATCTCATCTGTCAGTCGTGCGGGTGGAGGAATTCGGGTCTTCTTTAAGAGCGCACTGAATTTTTATTTATTCTTTCTTCTATTTCGTGTACAGCATTTATTTTCATCTTATCTGATGCTTTCCGTGTCATCCATATCTTTTTGTCACTGAAGTCTCAGTAACTTGTGTGTGACGTTATACCATTATTACCGAAGCCAATGTCTCGCGCGTTTGCGGCACCGCAACCGATTCGCGCCGTGCGCAAAACCGAGTGGCTCCGCTGCGCCCTCGCGCATCACTTCTCCCCTGAGCCCGGGGTCGAGAACGAGATCGTGGTGCTGGCCACCGGCATCGACCAGTACCTGCAGGAGGTCTTTCACCATCTCGCCTACTCCAGCAGGAGCAGCAACAGCGATGCGGTGTCCGAGCAGGACTTCCGGCTGCTCTGCTCGGTACTCGGTGTGAGCGCGGAGGAGGATGAGGATGAGGTGTGTTCCGCGCTTCCACCCGCGCTCAGTTTCAGGGAGTTTCACTCGCGTCTTTGCGCCTTCTTCGCCTTCCGAGCGCGAGACGTACCGACATCCCTGCGCCTTCCGGTCACCGTGGAAACCGAGCACGTGGAGCGCGAGATCAGGCTCCGGTGGCCGCGAGTGCGGCGGAGAAAGTGCGTCAGTTTCGACTTGACTCGGGACGGTGCTGCAAACAAGGCATCACGCGACAGGATGGAAAACGTGAACGCGTGCTCAACGGAAGCAGGTAAAGCACCAAGACGCACGTGTTCTGAATTTGTTTTTATTTTGTTCATGAATGTAGCAAAGCACCGTGAAAGCAAATGAATTATGAATAATGACAAAATATGCAACCACGTACACTCCACCTCTAAAACATCTTCAGTAAGAGAGGTATCCCATCCTGCAAAATGGGAGTACAAGTACATACTGACCAGGACTCAATGGCTTTCACACACATTCACACACTGAGGGCTGTCTAGAGTATCCAGTGCACCATTTTTGGACATTTCCATTTCATTTTGTGAACTAAAGCAGAGAACCTGGAGAAAACACAGTTAGAACATGTGAAACTCTACACAGACAATAATCCGGATTCAGGATCAACCCAGGGACCCTGGAGCTGTGAGCCAGCAATATTACACACAGTACTACCACTGTTCAATATTTCAAAACACATCACCACTTCCTGTTTATTTTAGGATAGATAGAAACTAACCACTTGACAGACCTCTTGCTTCATTTTCTGTTTAAATGTCCCAGGCATCTCCCTGTTACACAAAATGGAAGTTAAAAGCAAATGTATTGGTGCTGTAGTGCTAAGTTCCTTGTCACAGAAGACTCAGGTAGGAAGAAAAATCAGGTAATCTGGTAGGAAGAGAAATCAAGAAAATTATTTATATAAAAAAATAATAAAATAAAATACATTCAGAATATTGGCCCAAACGTGATTCACAGCCTTAAAAAAAAAAAAAAAAAAAAAATTCCCATTTGTTTGGACACTATTAATAAAAGGCAGTTTTTTTTAATGGATAAACATTTATTCCATTAATTGCAGGACAGAGATCATGTCAGGAGCAGGTGGAGATGGAGAATGCCAGTCTGAGAGAGCTTGTGGAAGACCTGCGCTCTGCTCTCCAGAGCAGTGACGCTCGCTGCATGTCCCTCGAAGTAGCTCTGAGGAGAGAACGTCTGAACACACTAAGCAAAAGCTCTCCACAAATCACTGAAAGGCAAACCTGCTTTGCTGGCAGTGAGCCCAAACCCAGGCCAAGTAAACAATCCAGGCGCACAAAGGACCTGCTTCGAGAGCTAGAGCTGATCCGTGCTTCACGTGACGGCCAGCTGGAGGAGGCGATGAGGTTCAGCCAGAGGCTGGAAGAGGAGCTTATGTCTGCATATGGTGAGGTCAGCAAGCTGGAGGACACAGTGGCAAGGCTGAGAAAAGAGAGCACTGAGATCAAGAGGCGGGCAGAGGAGGCAAGAGCAGCTCTCTCTGCAGGCCTGACGAGGGTCAGAGACATCCAGGACAAAGCGCAGCAAGTTGGGCCACTGCAGGACAAAGTCCGAAACCTTGAGGAAGAACTGGAGACATTCAGGTAGCTATAATTGGAGGCTTTGCTTTTCTGGTATTTGGTAAAAGTCACATTTTAGTTTTAGAAGTACAATACCTGTAGAGATCAAGGCCCTAGATTACATCTACATTCAGACACAGTGACATATTTATTACATTCTGTACAGAATAAAAAAAAAAAGTATCACACTGTTATATAAAAATAATTATCAACAGAGCATTATGATGAAGTGAAGTTATTGCTACCACAAAAGTTACCAGTTACCATGTCCTGCTTTGTTCCACTTAAACGACAACAATTTGGTAAATTAAACAAGATTACTTGAGATTTTTTAAATATTAATTTCATAATATGGAGCATCCACAAAACAAGTTAGTTCTGGATGTTTACTATTAAACACTTGGTATTATAGGATCCTTGCTAACTTTTTACTGGGCTCCTCATTAAAAAGAAATGTGTTCACAAACATACACACATCTACACAAACACATCCTGAAATGATATACACCAGCAGTGTAGTAGAAAAGAAAAAGCAACAGGAATTTCTGACAATGCTTCATTTTTGAAAACATACCCTCAAAGCTCCTCATGTTATTACCATAATTATAGGCTTGCCTTTTTTATAAGGAATCTCAGTTTTCACTAATCTCTTGCATGTTTAGAAGATTTCACTCTGGTGGATATTAATTTGAGCCCTGAGGATAAGGAGGATCAGTGATGAGTCCTACAGCGGGTGTGGTTTAGGAGAAAAATGGAGTTGCTGAGCACGTCCAGAGCGATGCGAAAAATTTAGGGATGCCCGCTTTTCCTTAGAGACACATCACAATCACAACACGGGGCCGGTTAGTTTCCTGTTATAGCCCAATTAGTCATTATCCTTTAAGTATGACTAAAGCAGACAGTCAGCGCAGCGTGTCATTACTGCACTTCAGGGTATCCTGGGCTAGCGCCAGTTTTGCACTCGAGTCTGGCCGTAAATTGACTGAACACACATCCCATCAAACTTCAAAGCTGTGTGGTTTAGCCTCCTCCCTCTTCAGTCTAGAGCTCACTCACATCCAGTTTGAAACACCAAAACAGCCAGAGGCGTCAATGGCAGTGACTTCAATTCAGGAAAATTTACTGGATCTTCAGACGTATACAGAGGATTACATATCCAAGATTATGGTGTGAAAGGGAGGTACTGTACAGAGAATTGATTTGGAGCCTGCACTAGTAAAAATGGACTGCTGAATTAAGTTAAGAATAAAAGAGTTAGGGCTGTGATGTTACAGGAAACTAATTAATCACATGGTGGTGTGCAAGTGTCACAACCTTAAAAGTATTCATGTCCAATAAAAGCACATCCTGAAGTGTTATACACTCTTATACAGTGTATAAGTCAAACTGGGACTTGTGATGAAATTTCTGGTGAATGAAGGTGTAAAAACAATTAACATTTACAGAAGACTTGATGCACAGTGATGAGATTCTTAGCTGCAGTAAAACATTTGAATGGAGCAAACATTTTAAGGTGAGGCTGAGGCGACTCTGAGTCCACTGCAGTCGTTTCCCTGAACTTGAAAATGGATGGATAATTTTTCGCCAGCTTGTGGAAGTGACACATCTGTCTGTGGGAACTGTGCATACAATCATCCAACAGATTATATACACATCCCCCGTACAGTCCTGAACTCGCCCCAAGCCATTTCCACAGGTTTTTGGCTCTTAACCTCTCGAGACTTGGACTCTACTGCTGTGTTCTTAAATGTTCTTCGGTATAACAGCCTGAGAACTGTTACTATAGAAAAATAACATATTACTGTAGAAAATAGCTTCATTAGAGATTACAAATTTCTCACATTTTTCTTTCCTGATAGTTGAATAATTGACTAATTATTAATTATCAGTGGTAACAAAATGCATTTTGTTTCTAAGTTAAAGTTTCATTTAAACTGTTCTAATAAAACAATCTGAATATTTTAGTTATGTGAGAACAACTAAAGTCCAAATACTTGAAACAAACAAACTGAAAAAAATTATTTAACGGCTGTCTATAAAAAATACTGCTCTCATCTCTCTGTTGTTCTTTAAAAAAGAGGATGCTACAATTATAATAATCAGGTTAATTCTAATTTCTAATTAGATAAAATCAAATAATTTATTAATCATTAATCAATTGCATTCCTAGCCTTAATATAAACCTCTGTTTTTAGTTTTGTTACTGCCAGAGCTGCTTTTATATAAAATGAATCAAATCCAGAATTTTTTATACAATTATGGAATGTGTCATAACCATCAGGTTAATTTTAAAGAATTAAGTACAGAATGCGATGGGTTGTGTTAATAGGTGATGTTGAAAGAAATTCCACTTCCTAAAGTATGAAGCCATCAGATGCCTGTTTGATGTCTTTTCAATTTCAGGTTTATCATAATAAGTTATCCACCAAAACGCCTGCGGCTTTGATTAATTTAAATCAGAGTAGCTCAGTAATGGTGTAATGCTCATTCCTTTCCTAACCAGGCATGTTTCAGCCTGCAGGTTAACATACACTGGCAGCACACAATGCTGTATCCACACACACTCTCTCTCTCTCTCTCTCTCACACACACACACACACACACACACACAAGCCTGGTATAAACTATATTGCCTCACATACACAATCAGTATATATGGAGCAGTGCTTAAAGAAGCCAGGTTTTGTGTCATGTAGCTGCAATGCAGTCTGGGCATTTGTGTCTGGTGTTTGCCTCTCCACTCGATTTCTCTATAATGTCTTGTTGCAAAGTGAAACCTGATCATTATCACTTATGTTTTGGCATACTTGAAATATTTTTCTCCATGGTACTGTATCTGTGCTTGCAAGAACTCCTTGTCTGGCTCCAGCGTACTAAAACATCTTCTACCTTGATGGTATTCAAACACTACAGAAATGCTGGGATAAGTGCTTCAGCGTAGCAGATTATGTGGAGAAAAAAGGTAGTTTCTACTTTTGTAACTGCATTTTATTTCGCACAATCAAAAGTCCTGCTTTCACATGAACACCCTTTGTAATTTAAAAGGCGCTGTAATACAAACCAATACTTTTTGTACAGTGTTTAAATAAGTCCAGTAGGACTCAAGTGTCAGATCAACACTGGTGATTTTACTGAGTTTATTACACATCTTAGACTTAATTTTAACTAATATTTAACTAAACTAATCATAAATTTAAATGGAAATGAACAGGTAAACATTTATTGGTATGCTTAAGAAGTAGACATTTAGTCACAATATTTTCTCCTATTTTACTCACATCTGATTTGATCACAGATCTCAGTGCACCTGCAGGTCTGAACGTGAGAGAAGTCCTGAACCTCCAGTTGAATCCATGAAATCCACAGCACGTGTGATTCCCACAGGCCAGGATGAAACTCTAAACAGAGGAGGTGAGAAAGATTGTTTCAGGTTTAAATTTCGCTTACTTTGTTCCCCATTGTGAAAAAAATAAAATAAATAAAATTTATTTTATATTGTTAATTTTTTGTATTTTTGTGACTAAATACTGAAGAGAAAAATCCACCTGTTCTTATGTGGCTTTATTTAATATCTGGTTTGATGTTTTAACATATATATATATATATATATATAGTTCCATTAGACACTAAGCAAC
>JAQMYJ010000016.1:4547691-4584380 GCA_030014305.1 Clarias laeviceps | reverse complement strand
CCTCCATGTTACCTCATATGACCTATCTTCTAGGTAAGAAGCAAACCATTGCCACGCCGTTCCACAAATTCCAAGGCCTGTAAGAATAGATAATAGAATCTTGTGGTTCACCCTGTCAAATGCAGCTGACAGGTCCAGGAGGATGAGGACTACTGGGAACATGTACAGTTGGAGCTAAGCCCTGCTATGCGAGTCTGAGATGGGTGAGTTTCAGTACTGTGTATTTTGGTGCATATCGTATTTTACAGTGGGCAACTTTTAAGGGTTCCTATATTTTACTATTTCTTTACCAAGTTAACTTTATTTTACTTCTACATAAATGGTGTTTTAGTGTTTATGTAAATGAGCTACTGCTGAGCCCCGCCCCCTCCAGAGAACTTCAGAGCTGAGCAACAAGCTTGGGGAGGGGCTGTCCTTATAGGAAATTCTAACTGGCCAATCCAAAAAACAGAAAAAGGACAAATAGCAGTAATTAAAAAAAATAAATTATTTATGGACACTGGATACCCATCTAAACATCTACCATGATTAAAAAGTTAATTATGCCTAATAAGTCCCCTTTAAGCTTACTAACAACAAACTGATTTGTCCGTGTTATAATGCTTTTTTGATCAAAATAAATATATTTACAATATAAAAAAAACATTTATTAAGAATAACTAGGGCTGTCAATATAAACACGATAACACATGATTAATCTAGAAATTTTAACACATTTCAATTTTTTTAAGGCATATGACCAAGTTTGTCCCTAATGGCAATAATAATCACAGTGTGATTACAGTACCCAGCTGTGTGTGATAATAGTATGTTTAGGGCGGATAATAAGATGACTGAGGAAACATCATCAGATGTGATGAACAGCAAGTTTTATTATAAGGAGCTTCTAGGTAGAACTTTTGATATAACCAAGCATTTTGCACAAGCTACCTTTAAGGGGAATCATTTTTACAAGCATATCTTAAGTGAAACATGTAGGGGTTCAGAAGGCTAAGGCTCAAAGTTGTTGTGTTTAGGATCTGATGATCTGGATTCAAGGCCCGCTCTCAGTGGGTTGGCACACCCCATACTTTCCAGCCACTGCATGCAGTGCCGGTCCCATTTGAGAAATTTTTATTTAAGCATAAGCTGACTTTTCTAAACAGTTTTTTATGCATTTCTTTTTTCCAACATTGCACGTTTATAATACAAGTAAATCTGAGTATTTCAAAATTGTGATAAATCGTGATTAATCTCATACTATTGACTGTAGACTAATTTATAGTCGACTGTCAGCACTAAGAATAACATTAATGGATAAGATGTAAATTTTTTAAAGAAACCCAAGCTTATTTATGTTAATTTGCATACACTTAAAATGCAGACAAGTTTTCAGTGAGGTTCTGAAGTCATTAGAAAGAATGGACAGCCACATAGAAGGAATAATATATTCCTTTATTTCCAGCAATTTACAAGTACCGCTGTTGAGTCCCCTCTGGAGCAACAGAGTGCAGGGTAGAAGGAAGCAGAAACAAAGTCAGGATTACTCGCATGTCACATCATACAGACTAAATACACATGTCTGCGTGTGTCCTGCACCACAAAGTAGCTCTTACGCAATGTGTCTCCTCTTAGATGAAGCGAAAGATACATAATCAGAATCTGAAATGACATAAAGATTTGACCTTGGCTTGATTTTTTCATGTGTTTATTTCTGCTCTTCTACCTATGATCGTACACAGATCTTCTGCTGCCAGCAAAACAGCTCAATCAAAAACAAAAAAGCAAAACATTTTTGCGATTTTGCTATTTATGCATTAAAACATTGCGATATACAAAAACCAGACAAACCAAAAGGAAAAAAAACAAAACAAACAAAACATAAACAGCTAGTTGGAGTTGAGCCGTGCTGCAGTTAAGGCCTACGACGTTCAGTGCTCTACTGAACCAGCTCGAGTGTGAGGTTTCATAAAGTATTAGGCACCGACATCTGATATGTATGTTAAGTAAAAAAAAAATTACAGTAAATTACATCTCTTCTGGCCCAAAAATGCAAAGAAAACAGACATCGAATAAAATTAAAAATAAACACCTTATTTATAGAATAAATATATTATATAGATATATACACATTTTTTTTGCTTTGTATGCATCTCTAGAAATAAATAAACAGAGCAATCTCATACTCTGAAGAAGTATTCACAACCAGAGGGCTGTAATGGGAACGACGAGATGACTCCAGGAAGGCTGGAAATGTTTTGCGTACATGCATGTGATACTCGAGGCAGCAGGAGGCTTATTAAGCGAGTGCTCCTGGGATTACAGTATGCTTTGCACAGTGAACTGTTCCGACGTTGTGAGACGACCGTAACAGTGTTAAGAGAATGCATGTCAAATACAAATGCATATGCACAGTGCTTGTAGTTTTTTTATGTTCTGTGCTCGGCACAATCCATTCTGCTGGCCCCGTTGTAGCATAAAGCAAAACATAAAGCAAAGACAGACCATCCACTTAAAACACACAAGTGAAGTCACTAAAATTGAACTCTCGAGGAGGGTGTGTGTGTGTGTCTACACAGAGGTGCCAACATTTCTACTACAAATGGTAAAGGTCCCCTTTTTCTAAAATTTTTTAATTTCAGATTAGCAGATCACATGACTGAATGGTAAGAGCAGTTACATTTCCAATAACTTTTAATTATTCATTTAAATCATAGTATTATTTTGTAGTGCTGTTTTTATTAACTTTTTATTTAGTTTAATAATTAGTTCTGTGGTTAAGAATGCCACTCTCCAGAAGCACGTCCAGATAAACCACGTCCAGAAGCAAACAGGTCTCTGTTACATCCTGTGTCTTTCCCCTTCTGTGAGTTCTTTTTAACTCAAAATGGTTCCCATATCTCTGTACCAACGGGTGAAAGATGATAAATTTTATGTCTAAACCATAAATGTTGGCATCTTTGTGTACATGCATTAACTAGTTATTAAAAGGAGTTAAAGGGCTCCCTGTTGTTAAGCCTAGTACTGAAGATTATTTGCTCTTCTAAGACACACCATATCAGGTTCAAGTTTTCAAAGGGTGGTATTTGCATCAAAAGTAAAAATGAATGCTTTGCACAGCAAGTGACTTTTAGTCTATTTACCCCTTTTGGCTATTCTTTGAGAAAGACAATGTTTCTTTTCCTGAATTCCCCTCCCATCACGTCCCATCATGCAGCAGTTCTACATTACAAAGTAGCCCTTTTAAGCTTTGTTGCACAGTTATTACAAAGACAGTTTAATAAAAAAATTACATGCTCGAAAAGAATCGGAAAAAAAGCACAGCGTTACTTGACCTGCTCAGTTTTCCCTGACTCTGCCTGAAAGTGAAGTGGATAAATTTAAGTGGTGCATTTAATTCCCTAATTGTACAGTACAGGAGATTTTATTTAGATCAGCAATCTTACAACATTTTTATCCTATTTCGTAATCCACAATGAAGGTGACAGCACTCACAGGTAGGTATGTAAATAAGATTTTTTTTTTTTTTTTGCCATCGCCTGTGAGCTAAGAGCACTTGCTTGCCACTCAGAGATTTAAAACGTTCCAGTTTTCCTACTTTTACAAAAAAAAGAAAAAAAAAGAAAAAGGTAATCACCTCATAATCAAGGTCACTTTGCTGTGGTCTGGAAACTTCCTACTTATATCACTTACACATAGAGGACTTGGTGTCTGAGCATCTTAATTCTTGTGAAACCTTCACCTTTAAGTTTGCTGCCAACACCTCTAAGAATAAAAATGGGTAGAACATCCCCATTGAAAAATAATGAGGATTCCTGTTCTCCCACAAGAACTTAAGCCATAATGTAATAATCATTACATACCACTACTACAGCAACAGTATTATCAGTTATTACTATAATCATAGTGGCTATTGTAGCCATAATATCTCATTGTGGTGTTTGTGTTGTTTCTTTCTTTCTTTCTTTTTTTTTTTTTTTTTGATAAATAAAGGCTCATGAGATTTCCACGTGTTCATCACAGCCGTTCAGTCTCCCACGTCCGTGTCCCTATCGCCGACCATCCACAGGATATGGAAGCACAGAGCCAGGAAGCCCGTTCCTAGTAAGTCACCAAGGGCAGTTAGGTAGGGAATGGAAAAGTTATCAGGATCCATCCCTCTCTTCCACATCCACTGTACCATCCAGTCAGCCAGATAAAGCAGGATCATCACCTGCAGGAAACAATGGGGGAGGGAGGGTGGTGGTGGTTATTAACGAATCAACACTATTGTTAAAGAAATTTCACACACGTGTGCAAACACACACACACACTCAGTTTACCGACAGGCTCTCACTGCAGCATGGGAGACAATTACCCACAATACTGCCCATATTTATAATTTCTGCTCATCTTGCGAAACACTCACAGATCAAGGTTCTACTGTATACAATGACATGAGATATGTTCTTAAATATAAGTTAAAACATTTGCAATATACTATTATTGGCAGAGCCATCCCACTGCAGTTTACTGCAGTATAGTACCATGGTATTGCATTATATTAGTACATAGTATAATTGCAGTGGTCTTCAAGTCGACCTGTGACTTTTGATTCTGACTTTTGTGCAGTATAACAGAATACAGTTATATACTTATAAGAGTAAAGCTCCCTTTATTTCTTTATATAATCCCCTGCTACACTAATACACTTATCCCAGCGTTTCGCTAGTGCTTGGATGTCATCAAGATGGAAACTTTTCTCAGAATGCCAGAGTCATGATCAGCCTTCCTGCTTCATGTCTGAAATGCTATACTCCCATTATCTCTTTTATTATAATATTGTAGTGTAATATTATCTTATTATAGTATTATAGTACTATATATACTATATATAGTATTTTAGTTTTTAGTGTAGTACAGTTTGGTATGGTCTAGTATTTAGGGATATTTGTAATAGTACAGTATTACAGTATTTTATTGTAGCATAATATAGTATTGTCGAATCTTAGTGTAATGGAATATTATTACAACAGTTAGTTCCGATTGAGGAATTTGATAGGATGAGAGTCATTTCACGAGTGGTGATAATAGACAACAACAGCAATGGGACAGCACTTTAACTACATATATCACTCCCTCTCACAAATGTTCTAACCATTATTAATTAACTACACTAACAGTCAGTCACCAGCATGGGTAAAAGTGGGTAGATACGGTCCACAATGCTGGAAAGAGGGAGCTGCCTGTCAAAACCCCACTTAAATCAGTCATGGAAGCACTTTCAGCAAGAAAACACATCTGACAACATTATGTCAATATAAACACAGATCTTCACACGTCTCCTTACTGCTTCAGACTCCTTCTGAATTGCATCTGAACCGTCCATGTTGTTTTATCTATGCTAAAGTGAACTACAAAGCTAACTAGCTTCTAACATAAGGCTGAATCAGAAATCCTTTTTAACCCTTGATTCAGGGTAACATAACTGGTTAAATAGACAAACAAATCATAATCTTTTGATAGTAAATAATTGTTGGAGAACAGTTGGATAAAAGCAATATCATTGGGCAGGTCGTGCTGTTAGGTAATAATAAAGTATTATAGTATTTTATATGTGAAGAATAATTCCAGAAATTTAACCAACCTGTAATTATAAACGATTTTCACACCACACTATATGACTTATGAATTATTGTATGTACCTGAAGTAAGGCAGCGGTCAGGTAGACAGCGATGAAGATGTAGGTGAGGGTGGTGTGTCCAGCCCGCAATAAGTTGATGGTGTACAGGAAAACAAGGTGACCGGGGGCCACCAGGAGGAAGAGCACTCGGGCGGACCGAGAATTCACGCCTATGGAGAGCAGGGAACACTGTCTATCATTTCACGGTTTCACACAGTGTCCACTCTTATGCATGCAGTCAGTTTAATGTTGACTTAAGGGAAAATACCTTGAGACCATTTCCTCTTTAGGTCCTTTAAATCCTTTGGATTGTTTTATTGCTAAATGCTAAATGTCATTCATATAGCGCATCCAAAAAATTTCATGAAAAAGTTAATTTCCTTTTTAGTTTTATTTAAAGTGAAATTCTCATCTATTCTTGATTCATTACATATAAGATGAAACATTTTAAGCATTTTTGGTTTTAATTTTGATGACTACGGCATACAGCTAGGTTGGGTCAGGTGTTTCTCATGTTCCTTTTGACAATACCCCATTGATTCTCTAAGGGGTTCAGGTCAGGCAAGTTGGCTGGCTAATCAATAACAGTAATATCATTGTCAGGAAACCACTTAGTTGTAGTTTTGGTACTGTGTGCAAGTGCTAAGTCCTGATGGAAATCTGCATCTCCACAAAGTCTGTCAGCAGTCATAAGTGCTCTAAAATCTCCTGGTTTTGTTGACTTTGGACTTAAATTTTGGACTTTGGATAAAACACAGTGAACCAACACCACCAGATGAAGTGGCACTCCAAGTAATCACAGTCTGTGGAAACTTCAAACTGGATACTGTGCAACTTGAAATCTGTGCCTATTCTTTCTTCCCCCAGACTCTGAGATATTGACTTCTAAATGAAATGCAAAATTTACTTTCATCTGAAAAGAGGACTTTGGACCACTGAGCAATGGTCCAGTTGTTTTTCTCCTTAGCAATGTAAGTGGCTTGATTCAGGAAGACGCCTGCACATGGTGGCTCTTCCTCCCTTCCTCGACTCCTTGTGAAGCTCAAAGAACTTCTTGAAACGGCTTCACTTGAAAATCTTAAGGCTGCAACAATCCCTGTTGCCTATGCAACTTATTTCTTCCATACTTATCCCTTCCATTTAACTTTCCATGATTATACTTTGATAAATCACTCTGGGTACAATGATGATCTTCTGTGGCTTACCCTGCTTGTGGAGGTAGGTTAAATTTCACATATATTATGTTAATTTTTTTCAGGTCTAGATATATATTATTCAATTCCACACTTTTTTCAGATGTAAACACTGTGCAAACCGAACAAGGAAAATATGACAGTTTTCGTACCAAAACACACCAAACAAAATTTATTTATTAAGTACATGATTTTCGCTGATTCTAGTCATTCGAAACCGTCTAACTAGTTTTATAGTCTAATCCGACAGGTTTAGAGCTACTGATCATATTCTTGCTTTTGTTACCTGAGCCGAAGAATGTGCTGCATGGTGTGGGACATTTCTGAGGAGTCGGATTCGCCTCTGCAATGGGGAGGCCGTTCATGTGCAGGTATGTGGAGATGCGACTGGCCTGCACCGCCACCAGATTACCAGCCACACCTACGACAGTTTAACACACAGAACATTAACCTTCCCTTATGGTCTAATGTTCAGATCTGAATAACCCAGCTTCATTTATTCTAAGGTAAAATGTTAAAAACCTTACATGGGATCAATTACTGTTAAACAAATTTACATTTTAGAGAGCTAAATATAGCAAGATGAAATAAGTTTTAAAGCAGCTGTGACTTCAAAACCATGTTTATACAGTACAGCTGGGTGTATAAGTTTAAGGGTAAAATACAAAAAGAAGTTGAATTTAACTAATACGATGCTCACCGTTGATGACCGGAGTAAACACTGCCATTCCAGCATAGTTGGGATTGGACACAGTTTTATCCAGAATGAGACCTCCAATACTGAAAAATCATTTATAATTTAGAATCTTTAGGTTGGTTGACATGAAAGAGATCAGGTGTACTATGTGTAACTCTTTAATGTACCTGCTGATCGCCATGGCGATTATCACAGGCTCCCAGCCTGAGTAGAGCACTTCTCGGGTGGAGGGGATTCGCCGAGCGATCAGGATCCAGATCGGTGTCAAGGCGACGAAGAACACACAGACTAATGGATTGGCATAATCATTGTACTCTGTGAGAAGAAAAACATCAACAATGCAGATTGTTTCAATACAATGTGAAACTATCAAACTACTTTTACACAAGCCATGAGAAGCAATAATATGTTCCCAATCATGACACAACATTAACCTCAAGCCAGACACCTGGTGAGACAAAACACAAACAATGCTTTGGTGGAAATTCTTCTGGGCATAATTTAGCACCCACGATCTGTAGACATCAAGTAAGTGCTGGTTCACCTTTTTTCATGAAAGCTGTTTACTTCTGGATGGTTTAGACTTGGATCAAAATCTTGGGATAACATTTGTGAAAACATGTAATTACTCTAAAGATAGAGGTTTTCCTGCCTTTTTATGCACACAGTACCTCAGGATTACAATTTAAAACCACAGTGTGGTCACTACTGAAAGACTGAGACTGGGATTTTTGCTGTGATATTTCTGTTATTTATTTGTTTGTTTTTTAGTTTGAGTTGTTAAGTCAGAGATGTTAACTTATATTTTTTTCACTATTTTGAGTCCTGAGGCCTATTTTGAGGTGTGCCATCAGGGAAGAAAAACTCCATAGATGTGATAACCTGGTCATTAAGCACATTCAGGTCATCAGCTGACTTATTTTATTATAGCCACATAATGTTGCTGAGCCTAGACCTGACCAATTGAAGCAACCCCAGATCATAACACTGCAACCAGAGGCTTGTACAGTAGGCACTATGCATGATGGGTGCATCGCTTCATGCACGTACCTTCTTATCCTTACTGCTCTGGAACAGGTTCAATCTGGGCTCATCAGACCAAATGACCGTTCATGATTTTTTTCCAAACCACATTTCTTCTACACAGTTGATGGTTCAGCACTATCCTTCCAGGTTTTAATAATACAGTGGACAGATCTTTACACAATTTTAATCATTTCAGTAATCTCATTGGTTGTTTTCTTTACTTGATTCAGGCCAGTGATTTGACCCTTCTAAGACTTTTTTGGCCAGGCAGGGTACATGTAATAATGCAGAGTAAGTATGTCTTGCATGAAGGCAAAAAACTTATCTTAGTTATACATATACATCTTAGTTTGCATATACACAAAACTTCACTACACAATTTGTTGAAGCCAGAACTAAAACATGAACTGGAAATCTTTAATTCCCTTTCCAACCATGAACACTTCCTGCCACTAGATGCCACCTATAAACCCCAAAAGCACTAGATTATCTGGAAGCCTTCACTCACCCAGCTCCTGGTAGAGTCCTGTGCTGATGCCAGATAGTAGGGCCAGAGTAATCAAGTCCCCAAGGCTGGCAGCGATAGGTGTGGCCACGTTATCCGGGTTAATGCCAACCTTTCTCGAGCCGATGATCACGCCAATCATGATAAGACCTGTTGTGAAGGAAATATTGGATGTGATGGTGTTGAGATGTTTAAGCAAACACAGGAAAGTCTCTAATTTGTACACAATGAGAGAAGGGGCTTTTTTAGGCTTTTGAGGCCTGCTGTTTTTCTTTAGGGAAAAAATGGTACACTTCCCAAATGTTTAGGAATACAATTTCACAGATACCAAGGTGACTGATCAGATATTTAATTTGTAAATGCCTATAGGAACATTTCAAACCATTGCCATAACAAGCAATGCAAAGTCTCAACAATTCTAATCTTCTAATCTCCTTCATGTGGCCAGTGTAGGCTTAATTGCTACATTGACTCAATAACTAGCTCCTGTGAGGTTTAGCTAATGTGGATTTTACAGTTTGTTTTTCTCATTTCCAATTCCAAATGACAAACATCTGTCTTTGTTCAGGATTGTAGCAGAACCCAAAGCTGTTATTGGTATTATTTTTTGCCACTGTGCTACGTTTATGTCGATTTCCTGTTTTTGGAATGAGATATATAGCTAATCAATGCAAAATAGTCCACATGAGGACATTCAGGTCAGAAGAGGTTAAATTATTGGACATCATGCAGCCGACATGCTAAATGTCAAGTGCTTTCTCACTACTATTTCAGCTCCCTCATCTTATACTGTATGGTATTAAACAGAAACATGTCATTCCTCTCACCTAACAGCAGGGAAGCGATGAAGGCTGTAGCTACGCTGCTTGCACAGAGCAGAACAGCATGACCTATCTTAAATTGGCCTTCTGGGATCCAGCCAAAAATGACTGCTGCGATGGAGGCTAGGAATCCCACTACAGTGGCTTGAACCTGTAAGATCAGGATTATTTCCATAAAAAAAAAAACATTCAAACATTTAACAATCCACTCTGCAGCTGTTGACTGTGACTGATGTGTGTACAGTGAGATTACATGTAAACAGGGTCTGGTACCTGAATTAGTGCGAGGTTTCCAATTATCATTTTCCACATCTCCTTGGCTGTGTCCATCTGCCCAATATTAGCCTAGAGGAACAGGACACAGGAAGCATATTTACAGCAGCTCTATTTATACCATAAGGACAGAAAGTTTTCTTCAGATGGGTGAGAGGACTAGGAAGCTTAAGGCAACCATCTAATATTAAAGGTTTCAACAATTGCCCTTTCATCGGGTAACATTGGGAATTTAACAGTATAGTTATGTTACAATTTTTATTAATGCATTATATTCTATATAATGGCACAACACCAACATTTCCAATGGGGAAGTCTATTTTTACATTAACAAGTGATAAAAGCAACAGAAAAATGTTATTTTTTTGTGAACGTGCCTGGCATAGAGCTGAGATTTCATAGACAAGTGAAATTACTAGGGTGCAATAAAACAACAACTCCAAAGGACACCCACAAAAGATTCTTTGGATCAATTGCCTTGTGCTTGTTGTGTCTTTAGCTACTAATTTCTGTTTACTGGTTCACACACACACACACACAAAAGCTGTGTATGTTGGTTTAAATGACCTTCTATTATAAAGAAGCAAGTTGCATGTTTTCTTTCTATACATTTAATGTTGAGTAACGTCTGTGAAACAAGTTTCTGTTGTCATTTATATTACCTCACCAGCCTCTCTTTTTTCTGCCTCTTTAAAGGTCCCATATTTTACCATTTCTTAACATAGTTCTCAGAGTTCTGCCAGGTGGCGTGTATGTTAATGCTGTGGCTGAAATACCCATGGATAATGAATTTTTTACACACCTCAAACTCCTTTATATAGTCAGGTCCCTCCAGAGACCAGCAGAGCTGAGCAACAAGACAGTGGAGGGGTATCTTCGATCGTGGACTTATATAAATTGCTAACACTAGACACTCCTTCCATAAATATTGCATTAAATAAACCTCTCCTTAAAGAAAGACTTACACCTTATCAATGATAACACTTTTTTAAATCAGTTTATGTAGATCATCCTCCATTCTATAGTGTACAAGCTGTCACAGCTATCATGAACCGGTGATTTGTAGCTACACTGCTGTAAGAGCTGCTGCTGCTGATGAATCACAATTGAAATTTTCACAGCACTGTCGTACTAGGCGTAATCATTTCATGTTCTAAAATATTGAATATCAATTAAAAGTGCTTTGTGTGTTCGAGTACTCCAGAGCAAAATAAGCAGCCATGAGCTGAACATCTACCTTCGCGTTTGGACAATGAGAATATCCAGTGTTCTGAACAGCATTAGCTTAAAGCTTGGTTAGAACAAACAGTGGTCAGTTCTCAGGACAAAGGGGGTTTGAGCCGCTGACACACGCATCCATCTCATCCTCCTCCTGCTGGCTGACCCCCACTTATCTCATCCCTCTAGCTAACATCGAGTGGCTTGAACTCTGCAGTACAACTTCAAGGGATGGTTCGAGATGTTGTGCTGGTACATTGAGCTTATCTGCATTTCAGAAAGCCAAGTACTTTAAATATTATTCAACAGTTAATACAATATATTAAAGAGTTAATTGCAGGGTTCGGTTAAGCACTCGTAAACCTAAAGCCGGCTTCTTTACACTGACCAGTGGCCTCCTGCTGAAGTATAGTGGAAGTCGAAGCTTTGGCCAAACAGGAGAGGAAGGACAATAGTGCAAAGACGAGGGAGGAATACATTTCCCCAGAGAGGAGCGGCCTCTCGCTGCCATTGAGCCCCAACTGGCTGTGCCCTCTTTCATTAGCTTTCAAAGGAGTAGTAGTACTTGTGCACTTCCTGTGCAGCCCTTCACTTTATCTCTCTATATTCTCACTCGTACATGCACATCAGAGCTGACTGATTGGAGTTAAAACTTAGCATACATAGCCACCTCTAACTCATTTAGGAAATCAGACTTGGCTCATTCCTACTGATTGGTCACACTGAGATGTCAATGAAATGGCCGGCACTCTTTTTACCGCTGCTGCTAAGGGAATATTAGCTAGACTGCTATGTAACAAATGTCCTTGGCAGTGGGACAAAGGTGATAGAGGCCATTCAGAGGGGGAAGTACCATATGTGGATGTGCAAGGATCCGTGTGTGTGTGTGTGTGTGTGTGTGTGTGTGTGTGTGCGCGTGTGTGAGTGTGTGAGATTGAAATTGGAGGAAACAGGACTTGTGCCAGGAGTTTACGGTGCCTCTTCCGCAGTGTGAGATCTAATGTGGCACAAATGGAGGCAGGAGGGAGGGAAACCTGGGTAGGCTGATAACGGGCAGCACGATAAGATGTGTGAGAATTTGGACAGCTTCTCCAAGATGGTAACGATAACTAGATCTAGTACGCTGCCCTACCTTAGGTGTCTGGAACTGTAGATCTGTGATCTAAAGTTCCAGAGGTTCAGCCTTCAGACATAGGTGACCCATCACATCAAATCAGGTATTAAATTACATTTTGGTTAATTTGAGTTATGCATGTTTTCAGATAACAGAAAATCATAAAAATAATGAAATAGACAGCGTCAGTGTCATGAGCAGGAAATAATATCCATAATATTCCATACTGAGAGAATTAGCCTTCAATTAGCCTTCAATTACAATAATAAATTATTATATTATAAATTATATTACTTTATTATAAACATCATTGCTAATTACTATATTACATATTACAAATACTAGGGCTGGTCCACACTATTAGAAATTTCAGTGTAGTTTTTATTTGAATATGCATTTGGTATGAAATTATCCTATACTACCTGGAACAAATGTGGCTGTATATAGGATAAAATCCACACAGAGGTTTTCATGTCATCATTCCCATTGTTTAATTTGCTAGCTGTAGAGTTAAGGAAGTTCTTGCTACATTAAGCTGTCATCAGATTTATTACGAAAAGTATATGTTTTCCTGTGACTACTTTGCTTAAGTCAAGCATTATGGCTCAAAATGAATGTTTGGCAAAGACTATCCCTAGTAAACACTTTAAAACATTCTATTGTAAATAATCGAATGTGGATTTTCATGAATATTATTCACACATAGATGTATAAAATGTTTTTCGTTTAAAATAAACTAAGACTACAAAAGTAAAAATCTAGCTGTATAATATTTACATGAACCATTATGAGATAAATATCGCACGGCGATAGAAAAATATAAGTGTCATAATTGTGATTCGGTGTCTATATTGAGATAAGAATCACAAAAGACATTCCTGAGGTTCTGATATTGATTCGATATTTAACTGTAAAATTAAATGTACAACGTTTTCAGTGTTAAATAGTTTTTAGAGACCTTCTTGTGAATTACATGTCACACACACATTGTGAGGAAACATTTTAACAAAAAAGTTTTGAACCATAAAAATAAGATACACATGGTGGTTTTGAGGCAGTTTTTTCTTCCATATAACAGTAATATTATTGTTTATTAATAGATATATTTCATTTTGTATTCAAAGGAAACTTCAATACATAAACCATGGAGAAAGAAATATGTATTTGTGGATTTGTATTTTTCCAAAATCAAATCTCTAGGCTGGAGCTTGGGATTCAGCCAGAAGATGGGATTATTTTTTTTTTTATGAAATACAATTATTTGGAACAAACAGTGCCAAAAAAAAAAAGGAAAAAAAAAAAAAAAGAAAATACTTTGTTCATGCAGAACAGATACAGGAAAGAAGCTGGCTGAATTTCAGATGGATTCAGATGCAACAGCTGGCAAAAATATGATAGAATATCAGAATAGTTGAAGAGATTTCTATGCTAAACGTTGTATAATCTTAATACATATATATATAAACTGCCTAATTTAGAAAATTTACCAAATTCTAACATCAGAAAGATTTTTATTTTAGAATCATTATTACAAAAAGAAAATCAGTAATCAAAACAAAATGAGAATTTAAAAGTCTATTTTATATAATATACATGTATGTGGATTTTATATATGATACATTTAAATGTTATTATTATTTATTATATTCAGATTAAATAAACTAAAATAAAATATTAAGATATTTTAATTAAAAATCTGAATTGAACCCAGACCCTGGAGGTGCAAGGCAACAGTGCTAACCACTACACCATTTAAATTTTAAAAAAGCTTTTGTTTTTTCCATACCCCAGACCAAATCTAAAAATATATGTTTTCCAGGCTAGACTTGTATAAATTGTTTGCTCTTCAGTTACAGACATTTTATAATCATTAATCAGTTTTAGGGTGTTTTCCTTCATCAAGTGGAAAACACACTTTTTCATGCCGTCTAACAGTAAGCGTGTTAAAAAGGCCCAAATCCACCGCTATAAAGATGTGTTAAAGTTACTCATGGGGAGGCTTTGTGGCAACCGAGTGGCCACAGGAATGTTTGCAGCAGCAATCCGTCCAAATGCAATTCAGCTCCAGCTGTTTAGGACAAATATAGGAGAGTATAAAACTGCTTCTGTCTGGTGCATTTGTGTCCTAAACAGGATTTTATCCAGGTTTTAAGCAGGTAGTGTACATGAATTTGTTCAGGTGATCAGATTTTTTTTCTCTTTTACACTACATTAAGGATGTTTTATTCACACTGGTGGTCATTTTTCGTCCAGCGTTAGTTTGCATTCCTATTTCTGATCCTATTGGCAACAGAAATGACACACCTAGCTAAAGAGTGAGTGAAAATGAATTATTTGATGATGAATCAGGTGTAGTCATTAAATAGCACTAATGTTTATTGTCTGATTTGTCTCAAGCAACTATATTTCTTACAGGTTTTAAATGATTAAAAACTACTAAAAGTAATTGAATTTGTCTTATTCATTGTTTGTGAATGTTGTGTCTAATACAAAGCATCATATTTTTCCTATAATGGTATGCTACAGCTGTGCAATTTAAATAATCATGTAATTCAATTGCTTTTGTTGGTCAATTCAATTAACTGAACCGTTGGATCAGGGTTTGATTCAGAAATCAATTAAGACTTTTTTTTAATTACTTAGGTAACTTACTAATGTTAAATGGTAGTAAAATTGACAAATTCCTATACCAAGTACACAACAGATTTTGAAGAAAACAGAATCCGCTTGAATTTTTAATAAATACTTACATTTTGCAAGGGTATCGTTTCTTTTTTTTTATTATTATTTTTTTATAATTATTTTTTTATTTATGAGCAGTTGGTGCAATTCTACCTCCACCTCTACTGGTGTGTGGAGCAAGAAAAACGATTATTGCTTTATACGAGACAGGACATGTTAACAATCTAGAACAATCTAGAAAAACGTTTAAGAAATATCGCTGCTTTGGACACATTAGTCCTTGATGCTACTGAATCTAATCAAATAAAAATTCTCAATGCCCATAAATCTAATCAAATCGTTTGGACAGGTCTATTGTTTATAGAAGCTTCTAAAGCTTTTATTTTGTGAACACACAAAATATATTAAATAACACCCTAATCAGTGTGATATTTGGATGTTTGACTTCCACGTAACCTGCTTAACTACAGTATGTGCTAGCTTTATTGGCAGCTCACCCTAGCATTTCTAGAATAATTTAATGAGACATTGTATATGGCAGGACAAGATAAAACCTTAGTTTTTACTCATTTGGCCAAATCTTTTGGATTAGTTGCCTTATTGCACAAAATTTTTGGAAATTAGGGCTATGAATATAGCTGCTATTTTGAGAGTTTTACACAATATGCTTTCTGTACTTATATATTTCTCTGAATTGTTAGTAACATGCCCCACCCATTTTACACCACCGTAGATCATCAGTTCATTGAATCTGTTGAATCATTGATCATCAGTTATTGAATCTGATGATCGCTTTGTGAAGTTGCGTCACTGCTGGTGAGAACACAAATGCCTTTATTGCATCTATTAGCTGTTCATGACATCAACAATCCTTGTGAGATAAAAAAAAGTTTACACTGATTCTCAAAACTAACAGTAGATGAGCGATCTGATGTTTTTCTCTACATTGTTGCTTCACCTAATTATCAGCTAGACTAAGATTTCTGATTTTGCCTTTTACTTGTCCAAAGTCAGCAAAACAAACTGTCCATCTTAAACCACAAATAAAGGAATGATCAGTGACAACACACTCTTGCAAATGTCACATATCCAGGGGACAAAAGCACACCTTAAAGTACACATCAGCTAGATGTCCAAAGGTTAGATAGACAGATTGAATACTTTATTAATCCCCAAGGGAAATCATTGACAGGTCATAAAACTGTGAGCTGAACATCTATCAGAATTATACTTCTGCATGTGCTGTGATCTTTTAAAAGAGAAATATTTTGTAATGTGGCAAAAATCCTTTGCATTCTATTTCATAATGTAGTAATAGTAGTTTATGAACATAAAGGTACTCAGAGGGAATGTTCAGGTTTGAATCAGTGGATGTGGTAAAAAATATATATATAAAAAAAATAAATGTTTAATGTTTTGTTGCAGTGGCTGCAAAATGCACAGCCTGGGCCTAGTCTGTTAAAGAGCTGTCTCTAGGACATTTCTGGAAAGCCTACATTAACAGTACATGTAAGTATAGATGGATAAAAAGCATGATGTTCTTTAATTAATGGATATACTGATCAGTCATAACATCAAAATTACTGACAAGTGAAGTCAACAACACTGATCATCTAATTACAATGGAACATGTCAAGGAACAGCATATATAAGGCAACATGACATAACAGTCTGTTTTCAAAGTGGGAAGTAGGAAAATTGGCAAGAGTAAGGATCTAAGTGACTTCAAAAGGCTAGATGACTGGGTCAAAGCAACTCCCAAACAGCAGGACTTGTGGGGTGTCGCCAGTTTTCTGTGGTTAGGACCTACCAAAAGTGCTCCAATGAAGTACAACTGGTGAACTGAAGACAGGGCAATGGGCTCCCAAGGGCCACTGATGCACATGGAGAGTGAAAGCTAATCCCTCTGGTCGGATCCCAAAGAAGAGCTACTGTAGCACAAACAGCTGAAAAAGTGAATGCTGGCTAGCTCTGATAGAAAGGAGTCAGGACACACCGTGCGTTGCAGTTGTTGTTTATGGGGCTGGGTAACTGCAGACTGGTCAGGGTGCCCATGTTGACCAGAGTCCACCTCCAAAAGCTCCTACAATGGGTAAGTGAGCATCTGAACTGGACCATAAAGCAATGGAAGAAGGTGGCCTAGTCTGATAAATCCTGTTTTCTTTTATATCATACAGCTTACGCGGAGAAGAGATAGCACAAGGATTCTCTGTGGGGAGAAGGTGAGCTGGCAAAGGCAGTATGATGCTTTGGGCAATGTTCCGCTAGGGAACCTTGGGTTCTAGAAATCATGTGTATGTTACTTCGACACCTACCTAAACAATGTTACAGACCAAGTACATCCCTTCATGGAAACAGTATTCCCTGATGGCAGTCTCTTTTAGCAGGATAATTCACCTGACACACTTCAAACATTGTACAGGAATGGATCAAGGAACATGAAAAAGAGTTCAGGGTGTTGACTTGGCCCCCGAATTCTCCAGATCTCAATCTGATGGGATGTGCTAGACATACAAGTCCACTAATATACTGCTAATGTCTTGGTTCTGATACCACAACACACCTTTAAATGTTTTGTGGTGTCCATGACTTGATAGACCAGAGCTGTTTTGTTGTAATTGTTGCCAAATGTATGTGGTATAAGAGGAAAAAAACAATCTAACTATCATGTGCCATGCCACTACCCTGTCATTGATTATTTTCCTTCAGAAGCATAACCCTGTTATTACTGGTTCACTCACAGCGGTGGACAGTCTGGATGCCAGTGTCATCTCCAGGTTTCCCTTTAGACCCAGAAGAGCAGGCACCAGGATAAAGACCTCGTTCACTTCGGAAAACACCTTCCAGTGCTGCATGGAGACAAAAAGAGAATAAAAAGATTCTTTAGTGCATTTATGGGTTCCTCGGACATGTGAAGTTAGTGGGTTCTCCATGACCTTCAATTATAGTATTGATTCAATGCTGTAACTTGATATGACTCTCTCTCTCTCTCTCTCTCTCTCTCTCTCCCTCCCTTTCTCTCTGTTAGATACAGGCTGGGCAAAGCTGCTCCAGAGATATTGACCCTGTTGTAGGTTTAAATTTCAAATCATATATAGTGAGTTTTAAGAAAAATAAATTATAAGGCAGATTTTCATATCTATATAGCATATAAACATACTGAAATTCATAAAAATTGACAAAAAGTACAATCATACACATTTCATACAATATATTGTAAAATACACTGCAAAAATTTGCGACCGTCCGTAATACTATCACATTTGTCATTATCAAAAACATTTTTCATTATAAAAATGTACTGTTAAAAGAGATAAATTTTCTTAAAATACTATCTCTTCTTTTGTACTCAAATCTATAGCTCTGCTTCCATTTTCTTTATTTTCTTATCCACTTTCTGCTGATCCAGATTCCAGTAACATAATTGGCCGAAGGTAGATATACTGTACTGAGTCATCACTGATCACATCCATTTGAACCTCATCCAGCTTTTATCCTTATTAAATAGTTGATGACTGGGGTAACTGGCAGCAAGTAGCTCTTATTTTCTTTTTTCTGGCAGATGCAATATACAGTAGCAAGAGCCCGTGCAGGTCAATAAGTGGAGAAAGTGCTTATCTTTAGAACTCATCCCACTTGCACACTACAATTACAGTCCTGACTTTGGACAACTAAATCAATGCAGAGGAATCACTCGAGCTCTAAGAGGAGAGAAAAGCGCTGAGCTATCCATGTTAAACACAACCCTTGGGAATTGACATACGTAAGCTTGTACAAAAATTGTACATAAGGGTTTTCTGCTTGACCAGCTGCAACCAACAGGCTTTTTTTTTCTCATTCATTGGCAATACAGGGGCCATTTGTAAAAAAAAAAAACATAACGTCTACACGAATTTGAAATTGGCCATCTGCCACATTGGCTTAGGTTTCCTCTCTCCTCTCCTCTCTGCTCCTCTCCTGTCCTCTCTAGCTCACTTGCCTTCTGAGATATATGATGATGTCTCCAGGGAACAGCACTGCCTCGGCCAACGCACCCTTAAAGCCTTTTAACTTGCAGGTTTAGCAAGGCTCAGATTGCACAATCTCTAAAGCTCCAGTCTATATAGTCACAGAGGAATTCAGTGACACATCACTATCAGAGAAGTCACTAGCATGATGGTGTCACTGCACAGTGCTGATCTCCATGATTCATCAAGCCATGGTGATGAAAAACTAACTAAATTAATATTTACAGAAGATTTCAAGTACAGTATAATGTTGTTAATGTTACACATAGTTTTTTTTTCTTTTTTTCCTATATGGTATGCTAGAGCTGTGCAAGTTAAATAATTATGTAATTCAATTGTTTTTTTGTTCGTCAATTCAATTAACTGAACCGTTGGATCAGGGTTTGATTCAGAAATCAATTCAGACTTTTTTTTGTTAAATTATATAAAATTGACAAATTCCTTAAAAATGCACCACAGATTTAGAAGAAAACAGAATCTGCTTGCATCTTTCAGAAATACTTACATTTTACATTATAATTTCTTACTTTTTTGAATTTATGATCAGTTGGTGCAATACTACCCCTACTGGACTGGAGTATGGAGCAGTAAAACACATTATTGGTTTGGTCATTCACACATCCTATGTGTGTAAATGACCATTTACCAACACCACTTGCACATTACAGGCACTTGACTAGGAGTTATTGCCACATCCCCCGTACAGAACTGACCACTCCAAGCCAAAGGAGTTCCTGGGACGTTTCAGAAGTGAAGCAGGCAGTCCAATCATGGCTCCGGCTTACTGAGAAAACTTTCTACCTTGATAGTATCCAAGCAGTAGTGAAATTCTGGGATAAGTGCATTAGTGTAGCGGGGGACTATATAGAAAAATAAAAGGAGTTTTCACTCTTATAACTGTGATCTGTTATTCTGTACAGTCAACAGTCCCACTTTGACTTGAATGTCCCTCAGACATACAGTTTCATATATCAGAATCTCTGGTGTATCAGATATTGGAGAAAATTTTTTATCCAATTCTGTCACTAACAGAAAATATTGGAATTTTATTCAGAATTTTTTGGAATCTAAAATTTTAGATTTAAAGAAAATTCTTGTTTTTTTTTTTTTGTCATTAAAATAGCTTTTTTAGCATTTTATATTGTTTCAATTTTATTTATTCTGTCACTGATTTTTTTTTTTTGCTACAATAAATGTTTTTTATAATTATATCTTTTTTCAATTTTTGACTAGCCTTGACCCCCTCCCCACTTTACCAAACTTAGGCTGCACAAGAAAATACATTAAAAATTAAAGGTGCTAAACAAATAACAATAATAATAATAAGACTAAAAAAATAAAATAATAATAATAATAATAATTATTATTATTATTATTATTATTAAAGGTGAATGAAGTAACCCATCTTTGTGTATAAACTAATACAACTAGCAGCTGAACTTTGGTTTACGGCATCATAAAAAAGTCTTGTACCCAGAAACCGGGTATGATTCATTCAGTCAATCTGTCATTGACTCAAAGGCGGAAAACTTCACTTCCTGATAACTAACCACGCTTTTCCCCCCCACAGGAAGTCAGGGACGCATTCTCTCCTTTTGGTTTGGTTTAGACAGCAAAACAAGATAATGTTAAAAACAGCACAACAGAAAATAACAAAGCTTCATCCCTGATAATAAGTAAAAAAAACATTCTGTGGAAAAACAAGGAGGTTGCTAAGAGTGTTGAGAGCACAGTGCTGCCCACGCTTGTTTGTCTGCTCTGGTTCCTGTAAAAATGGGGTGACAGCCTGGATGTGGTAGACCCAAAATGGCTTCCTGTGGGAGTGCTGAGACACCGGCTGGTGTGAGGACTAGATGTTGAGTCTGTTTTCCTCCTGGTAAAAATAGGCTGAATGACTGTCTGGACTGAACGCTTCTCCCTTCGTGTTTTGGTTTTGATTTATTTTGTCTTGACCAAACCATCAGGCCTTTCTAGACAAAGCCTCTCAGAGATAACAGAAATAACTGTTGCTAATTATTTATTGCGGATGCTAATCCTTATCTGTAGGTTCCCTAACATTTCCGGTTTAACTCCACAAATCCAGAATAATAGGAATATGGGAACAGATCGAAATTGGAGAAAAATTAAGAAAACCAAAAGATCCAAATCCTTTATCCTTTATTATCTGCACATTTCCGAACATCGCTAGCATTGTGCTTGCAGGTCTCTATGGAGAATCAATAGTTTTTACAGATTGTATGGTAATTTCTGACTCAATATATAGCCTCATGATCCATACTTGCTTTTGATATGACTGATAGGATGGATTTATTATCATGAATTTGCTTTTAGATTCAACCCCTGAACTTATATAAAGAAATATATGAAACAGTGATGGGATCTTTTCCCCATAATGCTTAATTTTAATATATTTCACCATATCTACTGTAAGACACATAGAACCATATCATAATATGTTACAGGTAAAAAAAAAATGGTATTGATTGATTGAATGGGTATTGATATTGGTCTCATATATTCTAATCTGTTTTTTTTATTTTTTTTACAGTTGTATTGTTTTTATTTTCTTTACTGTCTTTACGTCAATCGTTTTATGCCTTATTTTAATTTTATGTCCCCACAGTGTAAATCCTTATCAAGCTCTGGTTTTACCCAGTCCCATTCATACCCACTACAGACTAAACAAATAACACATTTCTGAAGACTTTCCAATTTTTTTTTCCATTAGCATAAAATGTTATGCTTTTCACATTTTTTCCTCTGACTAATACTATACTATCATCAACATCATAGAATTTTTACAGTAAATGTAAATTCACCACTTCCAAACCACAACAAATGCCATATTTGGGCAGGGTTAGCTCAGTGCTTAAGGCATTGGACTATGGTTCAGAAGATACCAAGTTCAAACCCCACAACCACCAAGTTGCCACTGTTGGGCCCTTGAGCAAGGCCCTTAACCCTGAATTGCTCAGATGTATAATGAGATAAAAAATGTATCCACCATTATCCTGAGCAATTCAATACAACATGGTTGACACATGGGTAATGTCTTTATCCTATCTACTATTTCAATTTCTCATCTGTGATTCACTCTCCGATTATCGAAGAGAGAGTGTATTTGGCTGACGATGAAAGAAGTACAATTTAGCGTAAACAAGGCGTAAGATAGTCAACCTTACAAAATTTTTTTTCCTGTTCTGCCGTACAGAAAGACAGGCAGACGTACGTAGGCTTCAACCTGAAATAATTATATCACTAATTACGTTAAAGCTGCTCAGTTTATTTTTTGCTTAAACCTTTTAACTATTTCTACAAACTCTTTAACTGTCAATGACGGGTACTTACTGTATAAAGGTGTTATAATAGTATTTGAAACCATCCCGGGTTTTACAAATTATTTTATAGTAATTTTTTATCTAAAATGTTGCAATTGATTTTTTCAGCACTTATGCTTTGTCCCATTTTTCTGCTCTAAAGAATAACAAGATTATAATGTATTTAAATTGCAAGTACTTAGTAAATAAAAAGTTAATATAAAAATAATCTAGATAATATTTATAATCTTAGCATGAGAGGGTTTATTTGTGCTTTAGGTTACATTCTTAGTTAATTTCAACATGACAATTTTGCCATTTCATACAGTATTTGTCAAAAGCTATTTGACTGAAACTGAAATATAAATATTAATTTAATAATCAATTTGAATGTTACTTTATGTCCAGATGTCCTAGTTTAAAGAAAGAACCAGTTTATAATTCACAGAGATATGCTTTGATAATCAGTTGACATATCGATTTCCCATGTGGTTCAGGAGTTAAAGCATGCGCATGAACAACGTCAACCTGAAAGGAATGATACAGCAATATGTATATACTTATTACCCAAAATATTTTTAATCCCATAAATTTAATCCCATAAACACATTTAGACTTTAAATAAAACGTAACATTAAAAACGGAATGTTGTACTTGAAATACCTGCAAGCAACTTATCACAAAAACATCCCATCATTTAAATAAGCAGATGCAGCAGGCCTGAAACCTTCTCAGTACCTTTGGACTGATTTAGTTGTAAATTAAATAATAAATAAAGTAAAAAAATGAATGTGCCATTTCACCCATTGGAAGACATTTTTATGATTTGTAATGTGTCGTTTTGGATGCCACGTCATCATACTTTTAAAAAAGTTATCTTCAAAACAAAAAAAAGAACATAAAACAAAAGAACATAAAAGTCAACAGGGATTAATTACAGAGTTCGCTCTCTCTTTCTCTCTCTCTCTTGCTCTTTCACTCACTCCGCGACTATTAACATCCCAAATCACTTGGCTTTGCATGAATCCGCAGAACAGCTGACCTGCTGCACAAACAGCATGCATGAAAAGTACAAAATTTCTGTAAAAGGACTGTACTTTTTAAAAAAAATTGACATCACAGTTGGTTTGATTTTGCCTTAGAGTCTTAGAGTCCAATTGACCTAACTATCATTATTGTCATTGTACAGTACAATGAAATCTCTGACAGCTCTAGCATACACAATGTTCGCACACTCTTGCAGATTAATATTTCAATATTATACTTATATTGTGATAAATTGTGTCACAAAACTTTTTAGAGATATCTTCATGTCAAACTTTCTTTCAGAGGTAGCAATAACAAATGTTTGAACTTAACCCACAAAAAGTGTACAAAAAATTTACAAAAAGTTTATTTTTATCCATTTCACTCTGACGTAAGTTGCTTTTGTAGACATTCTAGACTTTAATTTGTCTATGTCCCTTTGCGTTCAATTTTTGTCAGGGTTTTGTCATGTTTGCATAGCACTTTACCACCAGACCTAATACCTGTCATGATACAGTTTGAATGTGATATTTTTTGATGTATCGTCCACCACTGAATGTCAATGTACCAGTAAGACATGGCGACATAGCAGGAGTGCAAAGTAAAATCTAATTTTAGTTCAGAATATTTTTCACTAAAATGTCTTTCTACTGCGTGCTCAAAAAATAGACTTATATTTAAGTTTAATGAAAAGAGTCCAGTTACAGAGCCTTGACATGGTTTTTCCCCCACATTGGCTAACACACAGCTTTACTGTAAATGAATCAGAAAGCAAAAAAAAATGAAAGCAATGTAATCATCAGCACCTGATAATATTAGTGGTGCCAAATCATATTCAAATAACGTTCCATTTACAGTAAAGCTGTGTGTTAGCCAATGTGGGGGAGAAACCATGTCAATGAGCAACATACAGTACTTGGATCAGTATCCAAGGAGTTTTTGTGGTGTGTAATTTGACAATTATCTTTTCTATTCATGTTATACAGGAAGGCCAATTAGTATTGGAATGGACAGTTATGGTGTTAGTAGTCTGGTGGGAAGACTTTCATTAAGACTTCATTATTAGCAAACAAGCAAAACACACACTTACTTGGACAATGTCGAGGACCATACCAGCGGCCACCGTCCCAAACCCAGCCAGCAGGAATGGGAACACAACTTGCAGTCCTATGGAAAAAGACGTCTCCTTTAGAGGAACCGGTGGCACTGGGCTTTGGTCCGTGCTCGTGTCATCGCTCTCATTGCTTTGGCTGCCGTTCTCCAGCAGAGCGTCCTCCTCCCTCTGACCCTTGGCATTGGCACGACAGTCGATCACCACCATTTCCGTCCGCTCGTTATCCGCCTCAGGATGCTCGGGCAGAGACGTTACCTCAGTGAGCTCGTACTCACCGCTGCTTGGCTGCCTCTCCTCAGTCCCTGTGGCCAGGATGACTGGGTGGACCGAGCCGTTCGAAGAGATGAAGTCCTTCTTCACCTCTATGATTTCTGTCCCCGTGGACATATTGGGCAGTTTGTCTTGCTCTTTCGACCAGAGGACCATGCGGAAGCCTTGAAGTTATGAGTCGTATCAGAAGAAACGAATAACACCTTTAGTCAGTGTTAACTTTTAATTGGTGCTTCACTTGATTGACAGTGTCAATCTATCCCATCCAAGATGTGGGTCCAGTTTATAATTTGCGCTCTACAGGTTGAGTAAAAGAGGCAGGTGCTTTCGCCCACTCCAGGGTAAGATCCTGCCTGAACTTTGGTAGCATACAAATTACGTTCCCCATTCACCGCAACCTTTTTTTTTTAAGGCCAACCGATAAGAGGAGGGTACATTTCTCAATCCGGTTGATGGAAACCTAAAATGACTTTACTTCAGTATTTAAGCCAGGTGGAGATCTGATCGTTCAAGAACTGCTCCTCGTCCCTCTTCACTTTCGATGGGAAAAAGGGCACTTACTTGGCAGGACTGTCCCGAGCAGTTCTGGACAGTTGTACTGGCTCAGTTTACACCACGTGGATCCTGAAATTTATTTAAAGGTCTCCAGAGCTAAAGGATCGTGTTACAAGGCTCAGAAAAATGTGCGTAGGGTCAGATCGTTGTCCAGTGATCACCTGCTGAAGGGAAAGAAATGGAAAAAAATACACAAATCACATACACAGAGCCTGGCACAGGAAAAGTATCATGATAAAAACATCCGCCAGCACTTAACAAACTCCTAATGAATCTTACACGGTTTTATTTATTTCTGGTGAAAAAACTTGTGCTTGGTCTGACCGGTTTCCAGTTTGACCAGCTCGACCTGTGTTTTGTAGCCTGGAAGCCAGACAGCAGGATTTCTCCTTTTTTAAATTTTAAATAATAATAATAATAATAATAATAATAATAATAAAACTTTAGTCTTTAAGTAAGCAGCCTCCTCTCGTTTCTAGAGTGTCCACTGCAATGGAGAAAGGCCAGTTTCCTCAATTACCTCATTACCTCCAACACCGAAACAAACTCCCCTACTTAGTAGTCTGATCAAATACACTCCAGCACCGAGCGGCGTAAATTAAAACCTCCCGGTTTGCAGCTTCTGCCTCTGCTTCACATTCTCATCCTTTCAACTAAGCCCATATTTATCAAGTCATGATGGCAACAACTCTGGCATCCCAGAAAGGAAATAAAAAACAATAACTAATATAAATGTTGTTTTTTAAATAATGATAAAAAGCACAAGAATATAAAATGTAGTGTTTTTGTTTGTTTATTACTCTTACACAAATATGAGGACAATAATTCACATTTAATAGCCTACGGAGCTATAAGCCGTACGCGCGCACATTGAAGGGGAATCAGTTCAAGAAGGAGGAGAAGAAGAAGAAGTATTCACCGCACATTCGTTATTACCTTCCTGCACTGATGTACCCCGGTAGCCTCCGGCCTCCACGCCGCTGCGCATGCCTTATGTAGCGGGGCTGTTGGGCCGGACACGGGTTAATAAGTAACCGAGCCGTTAGTCACATTGCTCCATTTGGATGCTGCGCGAGCTCTCTCTTTTCTCTCTCTATCGTTCTCCCTCTATTTCTCTCTGTCTCCTTTTATCACTCGCACGAAAGCAGGAAGCGCCGTCAGAGTGACCGCGAGCCGGATTGATAATGATAAATTTCCCCGGCTCGAGCGCAGAGCAGAGCAGCGAATCGCAGTGAACCAATCACGCCACCGCTTGCGCCCTTGGCTCGGCTCTACTCGGCTTCGCTCGGCTTAACTCGCGGCGTTTCGAAATGTACACCACGTGACCCGCAGTGACAGCGAGAAGCGCGCGTGGTAAATACGGCGCTGTGTGGCTTGCGCAATATCAGTATAATAAATATTATCACCATTAACACTGGGAAGCAACAGATTACAGACAGATAGTCTATCATTATAGTCAAATCAAGTCAAGTAGGCTTTTGTTGTCATTTCAACCATATACAGTTCAGCACACAGTGAAACGAAACAAAGTTCCTCCAGGACCAAGGGGCTATATACAACATAAAATAACAAGATCAATTAACAAAGTTGAAATATACATATTTAATTCAAAGAAAGCTAATACTTGGACTACTAAGTATTAATAATATGCTAATAAGATAGATGTCACATTTCAATTACGTCTATTTCCTCTCAAGATCTTTGGTTTAAGAAGAGTGCCCAAATTGTTAAGTTTTAGAATTAATTAAAAGAAGAAGAATTATTGCTCAGTGTGTGTGTGCTGCACCATGATAGGTTTACTGGCCTCAAACTGGCAGAGGGACACACATGCACGCATACACACAACACAAGAAGACAGACAAACAACAGGAAACACATTAGCACTTTCCGATTTGACAAATAGTTACAGCAGACATGAGCTATTTGTATGTATATATTCATCTGGACATGGCCTATAGGAAGTGTTACCATATAAGGTATCAGGAAGCACAATGGTGGGGGGAGGGGCTGTTTTATTGTCATAATAAAACTTGGGACACTTGGGAAAGTTCAAATTTACTATGATTATCACTGAAATTGACAATAAATAGACAGTAAGGCTTTGTCAAAAAAATCTAATGTAAAAAATTTAACTAATCAAAGATGCCTTCTTTTGTGGTGTTTTCATGACAAGTGTTGTTCATGTTGTTCTCTGTGAATACACAGTTCATCTCTGGAGAAATGAATTTAAGAGTTCAGCTCCAGTCCTTCTGGCCTCCTACCAATAAAGTCCATTCAAATCCAGTCCCAGTCAGTTATTGATATAATGATCTTCATTATGGACCATTTCTGTGCTTTTATGTGGTAATATATCTCACACCGAAAGCTAACAAACAACTGCTGGTTATGTAAAAGCAGTTTAAAAAGGAACAATACAATCCCATTTGCACAACCACAAACTAACACAGTGCATTATTAAAATACATGAATAATAGACCATAATAATGAGCATATTCTACTTTAATCTAGACATACAAATGGGATCTTACCTTTAGATGGTACCTTTACTGTAGCTGGAACTAAACTACATTTAACCAAGCTACATTTATTTATTTATTTATTTATTTAACTTACAGTACATAGCAAGAGTTTATCAATTGTTTGTAAACTAACAAATTGAAACAATTGGCTTAAATGATTTCTCAGACCAGTCCTACAGTATCACATGATTGGTCTGACATGTCTTTGGTTATCCACTCACTACTGTAATTATTTCTCATTTATGGTTTGTTGTACAAAACTGGAAGAACGAGTTTAATCTTATCCTGTCATGTATGAATTCAAGTCATGTTACGAAGAAACAAAAGCGTGGCAGCAAGTGCAAGAGATTGTAGCTGCCTCTGGTAAATGTGTATGGCTAGCACAGTTAACTTGCTTTACTAATATGCCAAAGAAATTAGTGCAAAGACTAGCACAAAAGAGAACCAGTTAATAACCTTTATCCAGTACGGTATACTGTAGTCTGTATTTAGCTGTGTTCACCTCTAAAAGTGCAGACAAAACAAGTATAACTAACAACAACAAGTATAACCAACCTGAACCTACTGTATAGCTTACATGTATTAGAGTCAAGCTAAAATTACAGACACATGTATCCGTGTGGGTTTATTTGTGATGCCCTGTAACATTCTGGTAAAATATTGCAATGGTCAACCCACAGATTTCATCTTAGTGTTATGTGCAAATAAACAACCAGTAATCTGCAAGAGTGTGCAACCTTGAACCCAGTTCATATGGGGAATTGACAATAAACAGTGCGCTTACTATTCAAATAGCTATTTTAATTAGAACATTCTACCAACATGAGAACCACAAACAAACCAGGTAAACACACAGCAGCATGTTTTGTAGTAAAGCACATCTTGACCTACATTTTTCTTGCAAAATAAGCAGAACAGCAGCATGAATTTGTTTGTTCTGTGTCCTGGGACAACTCCTTAGATTGTATCTGTGGTCTCAAGGACGCTGTAATTGCAATGTGTACTTTTAAACGCTTTTCTTTTAAAAAAAAAATTTCTTTCATTTTTGTGAAGCTGCTTTGAGACAATGACCATTGTTAAAAGCGTTATATAAATAAAATTGAATTGAATTGAATTGAATTACATGATCAAATATCTCCCTGGTTTTATTTTACAGCACATAAGTCAGGTATGTTTACCCAAACAGTAAAATGCAAATTTCCCATAATTCCTGCCACCAGCGTGTTGATTATAAGAACACAAACCCCTCCTCTGTCAGAAGGAAGTATGACCATGCCAGTGTTAATGAGTCAAATGCAATTTCGTATTGTATTCTTATAAACAGTATGAGTAATATCAGCATGTCAGGTTAGATGTTTTAATTAAAAAGGCACAGAACACTGAGCTGGGGTCTCTAGCTTCAGCTCTGACAGGACATAATTACAGAGAGAGGATCAACCTGTGCTCATGGGCCCAAACCATGCACTTCTTACTCTCATAGGAATGATCATAAAGCAACAGCTACTGGCCCTAACAAGATCCCTTGGTGCACTTCTTAAGGATCTTGCCCTTACATAGGAGAATGAAGGTTACTCAGAGGTACTAACAGCTAGCAACCAAACAAAACTTCAGATCTGTGTTTATCTGAAGAAGTGAAATTTATATATAGGCATCAAAGGCAAGCAGAATTTGTAGGTGTGTAAGATGTATGCCCAGCAGAGAATTATTGGAAAACCTTAATTGATATTGCATATTGCAATTTTGAAGAAGTATATAAATAAATATTAAATACTAAATATTACTTATTATAATACTAATTATAAATTCATATATAAATAATACATGATAATAATACAATATAATTAATATATAATACATCTGATCTGTGTGTATACATACACTAGTGACAAAATCATGGGCATCCAGGGCTCACCAATGGCCATGGTGAGCAAATGCCAGCCTAACCAGTCTGATACCACAGAAAAGCCAATGGAAAGAAGAATTTGTTTTCTAACGTTGTTTAAGAAATGTGAAGGCACTCATTGCATCAGTTAGTGTTAAATAACCTGTTGCCAGCTAAACCATTTTAATGATTGCAGTAATTACCCAATGTAAGACTATTAACAATTTTCTTTGTTAAATCCAGGTGGTGACTTTTTTTTGTCCACGAAGTGTATCTTTCTCTATACTGTATATACATACATATATACATATATGTATATATGGAGACAAAAAAAAGTATGAGAGAGAAAGAGAAAAACATAATTTGTGCCGGAATGTTACACATAACCAGACCTGTCACATTCCAATAGCTGGGCTCTATACACTGCAACACACGTCACTCAAGGTGCGGTCTGATTAATGATAGATTGGCTTTTAGGATGTGTGTTCTGATGACAGGTGAACTTTTCAAAATGATTAAGCACATTGGAAATCCAGCAGTGGAATAACCTTTTTAAAAAAAAAAAAAAATATGTAGAATGTCTGTGTATGCTGTTGCATTAAAGTTTCCCTTCACTGGAACTAAGAGACCCAGACCGTTTCAGCATGATGATACCTCCGTGAGATCCACAAAGCCATCTCCATGAAAAGCTCCACAGTGTATTCTGGTGAAGTTAGACTGTAAGAACTTGAGTGTCCTGCACACAGAGTGCCCTGATGAAACTCAACCCCAATAAACACCTTTGGGATGAACTGGAAGTAGAGCCTCCTTGACATCCCATGCTTAATCTCACTAATGCTCTTGTATGTGAATGAACACAAATCCCCACATCCTGAAAAGCCTTCCCTGAAGAGTGAAGCTTATTATAATCTTGAACACGCACATATAGAAGTAATAATCATGTGTCCAAATAATGTCCAGTTTTATGCCATGTAGTGTGAATTTGGGTGTGAGGTAATGACAAAACCCCAATTGCCAGGAAATGGAAGAGGATAGGGATGCAAGTGCAAATTTAATCTTTTACAATTGAAAATGCAAAAAAGAAATATGAAGACCATGAGCCATGTGTGAGTAGTAGCCAAGCAAGGTACATGAACACTACACGAACAGGAGCCAACAATTACAATGACAATGACAACAAAAGACAAAGCTACTGTAGACAGTGGGTGCTAAAAAACAAAACAAAAAACAGGATGTGTGTAATTGATAGTGTTCATTAACCTTAAACATGAATCATGTGCATGAAATTGTGTGATCAGGTGATTTGATGTGGATGCTTAAGCCTGACACAAATCTCAGAGTTGCTTGCAACAAGGGCCTGAAGGGGACCTCTGACCACACATACTCTTTTTTTTTTCTTTATCTCTGCGCACACTCTCCAGCTGCGCCTACATAAGATGACCTGTTACATACATTTTAAAGCATATATATCACAGCATATATCACAGGTACTTGTGTAATGGAGTGTACATCCTGTACAAAGATTTGATTGTTACGTTTGCTGCACTTTTTGTCCTATATCTTGTGTTTCGTTCCTCATGAATACTTGTCTTTACCCTGACAGTGAAAAATAAAGAACAAAAGACAATACGGTTTCCACCCTGAGGCTCAGACATGCAGAAAAAAAACATAGTGACCTATTAGATAAAAGGTAATGTTTTTAATGATGCATTTCTTATATATTTATTTAATTATACAGCACAATCATGTATAGGATCATTTTTAAAAAATGTACACATCAACTATTACACTACTGTATAATTCTAACATTCAGATTCATCTGACATTTTTATTGAGATGTTCTTGTTTGTTGTATGGTTTACTGATGCTGGTCTCTAAAGAGGTCATGGAAAATCTCCTACCTATTCCCGAGTCAGTGTTTCCTTTATTTATAAATAACAATTGTGACGACATTGCAGTAAATTCCCTCCACATGATCCAATAAAGGTGTGGATATGGTGCTGATTGAATGCATTTAGTGTGACTTCTCAGAATAGGATGCCATGCATTTTGATTGTCTTTGGTTCCGTTCACATGTCGCATCTTTTGCATGATCAGTTTAGTAATTTTACAAACAGTAATTTTACAAAAAAAAATCACATAAGTGTATTTTACTTGTGCAGAGCAAACTTAAAAAGTGTGTGTCGTTTTTATCAGTCAAAGTAACTCTAGCCCGCTCCTCCAAACTCATTTTCTTAAAAAGACTCCGGGTATGCTCACACAGACTTCACTTAGCTTATCAACTCAAAGCTTCACATACATTTTCCACTAGCACTATGAGGTTATTATGAAAGGCCAGAATTTTTTGTGTTATTATTTTAGGCACATTATATTTGACAATACTCTTGACTTTGCCATTGAATAGAGATGCAAAACTTTGAATATTAATTTTGAGAATTGCCACTTTATAAAATCCACTGTTACACTAATACACTTATCTCATTATTTCATTAGTGCTTGGACACCATTAAGGTAGAAAGTTTTCTCAAGTTGTTTCTACTTCACGTCTGAAACAGTGGCTTCACAAGAACTCCTTTGATGTGGAAATGGCTTGGAGAGAGTTTAGGACTGTAATGTGCAAGTGGTGTTGGTAAATGATTGTGTGTACAGTTTCCACATACAGGTGTGTCTCTCCCACAAGTTATCCTTTGATTTCCAAGGATCAGATGTTCGACTCACTGAATGTTCATGGGAATAACTGCGTGGACTCTGAGCCACCTTGGCTGGGTTTGTCATTCATTGACCTACTGCCTTCTTTGAAATGTTCGCATCATTCAAATGTTTAACTGCAGTTAAGAGTCTCATCACTGTTCTAGCTTGAAGTCATCTGTACTGTAAATGTCAATCAGTTTTTATGAATTTTTATTTCTTCCTTTAAGAATGCATAGGTAGTGGGCCTGCATGATTTGATCAGAAGGTCACATTGTAATTTAAACTGTGATATTTAACTGTTAGATGTATCATTTTATATTGAAACATCTAAATAAATTCCCACAAAAGTGTATTATATCCGTAATAAATTTCAGCCTTTTTTGTTATTTAGATGTTTATGCAATTTCATGTACAGCATTAATAGGACGCATGTGATGCCCATGATGAATAAGCAGAAGATACCGCACATCATTTAAAGGAACACATTTGGAAGATCATTGCATACACAAAACCAGCTGATTCATCATGACTGAGAGAAATAGATCTGTGTGCATTTACAAAGAAAAGGCAATCATGTTTTTTTATAAGGTCACATATGGAACTGTTAATATATGTATAAAGACTTTGTATGGACACCTTGTATTTGTAAAGAGGTGAAGCTGTGACAGAGAAAGAGAGAGAGAGAGAGAGAGAGAGAGAGAGAGAGAGAGCAATAAGTCATAATCTGCACACTATAGCAAGACCTGCGACATTCCAAGAGCCAACTCTTGATAGTTTCACAGAGGACTCACTGCAGTGCACCACATAAATAATTAAACAGATGAGGAATGTAGGGTTAGGAGTAAGGGTCATGCACGTGATGACATGGGGTCAGCCAGTGAAAACCGACAGAGGCCTACATCAAGGCAAAAGACAGAGAGAACCATGCAGTGTGTGTGTGTATGTACAGAAATATATGTTGAAAACAAAGACACCATGACAGAGTGATAGTGACACTTAGGTCTGTCTATAAGGTTAATAATAATAAAAGTATACCAACACTGTCCATCTTCAGAGTTACATAAATGATAAATGAACTTTTACTGAAAAAAGGATATAATTACTGATAGGGTAATGTGAGTGTGATAAAGCAGAATTATTATTAGACCTTGGAAGTTGATTTTTTTTCCCTATAACATCACATGTATTCTTTTTCATACCCATCCATCCATTCATCCATCCAGAGGATATCCTGGCAAACTCAGGGCACAAAGCAGGGAACATCTGGGATGGAGTATCAAGTCATTGAAGAGCAAAGGCACACACACCCAATCATACACTACATCAAGACACTGGATGTGGAAAGAAACCAGTAAACTCCATACACATGGATGATTCGAAGTCCTATCCTAGGAAGTGCCAGGTAATGGTGATAATCACCATGCCACCTATAGCACAGCAATTTGACAACAATTTCTAATTGTTTATACATTCTGTAAATCACAGGTCCCCAACCCTGGTCCGGGAGGATAGCCTGTCCCGACACAATTTAGTGTTTTCCAAACTCCCAATAACAGGCGTTTTCTAAATTTAAGTTTATGCCTATGCTGTTCATGTCACATTTAGTTATTATTTAATCTGATTATTATTATTATTATGTTTAGTGTTGTAGAATGTACAGTACACAAATCAAGTTAGTTCATCTCTCCACTTGTTACAGTAGCTGTTAAAAAAAACAAAAAAAACAACAACAAAGCTTGTATTGTTACTAAAAAAGTGTACACTTCTTCTGGCACTGGAGACTCCTTCCATAAGTGTTAAATTAACGCTTCCTTCCACCATATTAATAATTATGCAATTATTTTCTTGGTTACAAAACAATACGTGCATATCGTGCAGTTTTGTAGATGCTTATGTACCAACCTATTTCTTTAGTTTATTTTACATAATTTAATAAAATTTTATTTAATTTATATAAACGGGGGCTCAGGTATGCACAGTATGGTATATATCGCGCATTAAAGTCTCTGTGAATGAGCTGTTACTATAGAACTAATGTGTTGGAAGATCATTTATATAAACCCATGACTAATATCAAAACTATGGAAACTCGTTTAAGTCTGTCATTTCTTTAGTGTGGATACTCAGAGTTAATGATTTTCGTTCCACAGCGATCTTCCCTCCTCTTTTTCCAAGCAGGAAGTGATGTTGCAAGAGGAGAGACAAAACAAATGGCTTCTTAGTGACGATTTCTGTACAAGCTCTCTCCTTGGCAACGTCCTGGAAAGTTCTGCCAGCTCTGTCTTCTGCACTTGTTTTTCTTTCTTTCTTTTTTTTTGTTCCCACTCTGAAATGAATGGTTGGTTGAATGTGGACAGTACTGAATAGCATAATGCCACCCTGAGCAATCCCTTTAGCCCAAGTGAGGCAGACAGGAACAAACATGGCTGTCACAATACTGTGGGTTTTGCTTATTTGCTCACCTCCTTACACAATTTCTCAACTAAATGATAAGCATTAGGGTTTCTAATACTAAATAAATGGTGGTGTATGATTTAAATACATAAATAAATAACTAGATAATAAGCAGATTAAATGAGCTCTTTTCATTATTTAAAATAGCTGAGTCAAAGTGTTATGATCATAATAATAAAATTATTCATTCAATAACAAACATATTCATTTTTATGTATAGTAAATTTGTATTCATTTATATACAGCATTTGCTACAGTATGTATATAAAAATCATGTATAAAATCATGTATAATGTTAAATTCTACTTGAGTTTGATATAATGATTACAAACTGATTATTCTGTCAACATGCAACAAATGATTAAAACAAATTTCACAGAAAGATTCTTGAGGAGAAAAAATTAAATAAAAAAGCTTAATACTGTCAAGTATTAATACTTTACATTCCTAATGTCTTTATGTATTTTAGATTTTTATTTACTCACGAGGATTAGACATGGTTAAACAAAAGCAATTTTGTCCAAGGTTTGATTTAGATCTTATACGTTTTAGAGTAAATGTATACGGTTTATGGTTGAATGTTTAAGGTATAGTGGTTAAGGTTCAAGGTTTAGAATTTGAGGTTTAGGGTTAAAAATTGTAGGTTAAAGGTTTAAGGTTTAGGGTTGAACATTTACTGTATAGTGGTTAAAGTTTAAGGTTAAAGGATTAATGTTCATGTTTAGGTTTAAGGTTTAGGGTTAAGGGTAAAGGTTTAAGGTTAAAGGGTAAAAATTGAAAGTTTAGGGTTTAAAAATAAAGTTTAAAGATTTAGAATTAAAGGATAGAGGTTTAAGTTTTAGGGTTGAGGGTTTACGATTTAATGTTTAATGTTTACGATTAGAGGATAAAGATTTAGGTTTTAAGACTTAGGTTGATGGTTAAAGGGTAAAGGTTTAAAGTTTAAAGTTAAAGGTTTTATGTTAAAAGGTTAAAGTTTAGGGGTTAAGATTTAGGGCTAAAGAGTAAAAGTTTGGGGGGGGGGGGTTCAGGTTATAGGTGGCATTAAAGCATCTATCCTTTCTCATGACTTTGTGATTTCTTCTGTAGATCAAGTTCAAAACAGATGGATACTATCTATGTTGGTTACATAACATAGAGTGACCATTGTATTTACACTGTCCTCTGGTACCCACATGGTCTTTTGCTATTTATTTACACTTTGTGACATTTATACTGAAGAAACAACAGGACATTTTTCACTGACAAAGGATATATCTTTTTGAAGTTGATCATACTATATATATATACACAGTGCATCCGGAAAGTATTCACAGCGCATCACCTTTTCCACATTTTATGTCATGTCACAGCCTTATTCTACATGAAAAAAATTTACTTGAGATTTTTACAAATTTATTTAAAAAAAATTTTTTTTAGAAAACATGTACATAAGTATTCACAGCCTTTGCAAAATTGAGCTCAGGCACATCCTGTTTCCCCTGATCATGCTTGAGATGTTTCTGCACATTAATTGAAGTCCACTTGTGGTAAATTCAGTTGATTGGACATGATTTGGAAAGGCACACACCTGTCTGTATAAGGTCAAACAGTTGACAGTTCATGGCAGAGCACAAACCAAGCATGAAGTCAAAGGAATTGTCTGTAGACCTCCGAGACAGGATTGTCTCGAGGCACAAATCT
>JAQMYJ010000016.1:4536151-4547591 GCA_030014305.1 Clarias laeviceps | reverse complement strand
TCCCCCTAGTGTGTCTACCTGTGTATTGTTCACCACTTATCCCATCTAGCACTAAATTAAGTTCACCTGTGTCTACCTAGTGTGTCTCTCTATTTAGTCCAACCGAACCCGTAGCTCCCCGTCTGTTCACTGTTGTGCACCTTTTCAGTCTACCGTGTCTAACCAGGTGTGTGTATGCTTTTGTTTCCTGCCAGGATTGAGTGGTGTCTGCAGGCCGGGCTAGGAACTAGGAACCCTCGCCAGGGGCGGTTAGCTAACGGAAGAGCAAGCTTCTCAGGTTTCCCAACAAAGACAGAGGGTGGTACTCTCACCCCATCGGGCACGGACAATTAGCCCCCCTGCAGACCCCGCCTGGGAGAAGAGCCATAGGGGCTTTCCTTTTGTTGTTTCCTTTTCTACATATTCTTTTCATTTCTCAAAACAAGCAGTGCCAAATAAAGAACCTGTTTCACTCACCCCTGCGTATGCGTTCACCTCCATCACCATGCAGAACGTGACAGTAGACTTGCCTATGTTTGCACAAACATTAAAGAAAAGAAAATAACATTTGTATCTATCTATGCCCCTACAATATTTGAGGCAAATTTTTTTCCACAAATTACTAAATCACTTGATCTCGTTGATAGACTATTCTCTGATTATTGGGGGGGATATGAATGCGGTTATGGATCCAATATTGGATAGATCTTCCTTGTGCAATCGAATTCAGCTCAATTCTTCCGCCGCGCTTAATAATTTTGTAAAAGCGCTACATTTGATCGATGTTTGGAGATCTGGTAACCCCCAGAGTAGAGATTATACATTTTTCTCGACACGGCATTGGTCATATTCGAGAATAGATTATCTACTGTGCTCCAAAGAACTTTTGACTTTTTTTAAGAAGACGATGATACTTCCTGCTATTCTTGCAGATCATAATCCTATAATGGCAGATTTCAATTGTAACTTGTTTGCTGTAAAATCTCAGCGGTGGCGTTTTAACATTTCGCTTTTATTGAATAACCAGTTCGATGTAGATTTTAAGGCCGGTCTGTCTGAATTTCTTTCTTTGAATATTTGCTCGGTTGAAGATCCTATGTTTGTGTGGGAAGCTACGAAAGGTTTTATTAAAGATTTTCCAATATCCTTCGCTACAAATTTTAAAAAGATGCAAAATCAGAGAATCGACTACTTAGAAAAAGAATGTCAATCACTTGAACGTTTGTTAAAATCTGCATTCTCCAACTCGGTATTTACGATGCTTCAAATCCTTAAGGCTGAACTGAATGATCTTCTGAGAAGGAAAGCAGAATTTGCACTTCATAGAACTAGGTAGAACTATTATTTTAGTAGTGCTACGTAGACCTAACAAACTTTTAGCCCTCAAATTGAAGCAAAGTCAAGCGAGAGCTTCCAAACTTTATATATCTGAACTTAATCCTTCGAGTCCAAACTGTAACACTTTTTTTGCATTCTCTTACGTTACCTCGTTTAAATCATGTGGAAGCGGATCAATTAGGTCAGCCTGTTACCTTGGAGGAGCTTAAAGAAGCATTACAGGGTGCTAAAAAAGGCAAGGCCCCAGGTTTAGACGGGATCCCTACAGAGTTATTTCTTAAATATTTTGATCTACTTGGTCCTGTCTTCCTGACGGCCATTCACGCGGCAGTAAAAGCTGTGGCTTTTCACCCACAGCTGAATACAGCACTTATATCGTTGATACCCAAAAAAGGGAAGGATCACTTAGAGTGTGCAAACTACAGACCCATTAGTTTGTTAAATACGGATATTAAAATGTATGCCAGAATTTTGGCCCTGCGATTGCAACGATATATAAACAAATTGGTTCATCCAGATCAGACCGGCTTTATGCCAGGCAGATTGGCGGCTGATAACATTCGTAGAATACTGCATGTCGTACATGAATCCCGAGCTTGTCCCACTTCAGCTGCAGTTCTATTATTGGATGTGGAGAAGGCTTTCGACAGGCTGGAGTGGGACTTCCTCTGGTCTGTTTTGGATGCCTTTGGTCTTGGAATGAATTTTGTAAACATGATAAAGGTATTATATTAAAAACCCAACAGCTTCTGTTATAACCAACGGGGTACTGTACATTCTCTACCTTTTCACTTAAAACGTGGCACCAGACAAGGATGCCCATTATCCCCCATGCTATTTGCACGATCACTTGAGCCACCAGCACAGCTGATCAGACAGGAAAACATTTGTTCAATTTCAGTTATGTCCTACAAAAAACATATATCTCTTTATGTGGATGATATATTACTGTTTATTTCAGATCTACAAGAGTCATTTACTCGGATACTGAAGGTATTTGGAAAGTTTAATATGCTTTCCGGGTACAAAATCAATTGGGATAAATCCGCCCTGCTTCCACTTAATTGCATGGCTAAAAAAGTCAAACTACCATGTAATGTTCCCATACAAATATCCATGAGTTCCTTAGGCATTGTTATTCAATCATCCCTGCAGGCTATTCCAGATGCCAACTATTCTCAAACTCTAACTAAGGTGGAGCAAGATCTCCAAAGATGGACCTCGATGCCCTTATGACTACATGCCAGAATAGCGTGTGTTAAAATGAACGTTTTGTCGCGAATCAATTTCCTTAGTTCTATGATTCCGTTACCTGCACCTAAAAAGTTTTGGCTCAAACTTAATTCTATGATTCGTAAATTCATCTGGAATGGGAAACAGCCTAGATTAAAATTTGAAACTCTGCAGCGTACAAAAGACAATGGGGGATTAGCTCTTCTGAACTTTGAATTATATCATAGGGCTTTTCAAATAAGATGCATTAATGTTTGGCTCAACCCGCTCTCTAGGGTTTCTTGGAGAGAGATGGAAATGAGTTTAGCACATAAATATAGGTTACAAGATATACTGTTCTCTGGACTAAACAACAAACAATATATGCAAGCTTTTGGTCCAATCATTGCCAATACAATAGTAAATTTTAAACTGATGGAAAAATCCATTCAACACACACATAATTGGCACACCCATACTCCTATTTGGTATAATAATGATATTCGTTCGGGTGGTGCACCATTTTTTTTCAAGAGATTGGATGCAGAAAGGCATTTATACACTGAAAGATATTTCTGGTAGTTGAATTGTTGTGTGATTCTGGTTAAGTTGTAAGTAAGTAAATTTATAATAAAAATAAAAAAAATGAATAAAATACTGAAATCACAAATAAGACAAGGTAAAATACAGTACCTCATTGACTGTTATGGACCTAAATAGAGGTGCTGAATCCCAGCTCAGAATGTGTTAGACCCTCTACTAATCCAAGAGTTCCATGCACTTCACCCAAATAGACTAAAACCAAAGCAAAGGGGAAGACCGCAAAAGAATATCGCTCCTAGAGAGAACTCTTTGGGGGGGGCTTTGTAAGAACCAGGACTACAATGAATAAGAACTGCAACTCCCATCACCTTTCCTTAATTCTCCCACACCACCTGTTCTAGTGCCTAACTTCCTCTTTAACAACTAAAGACCCATCTGTTTCTTAGATATTTGGGTTAATCCAAAACAGCATCCCAACAGTGTTTGACTGATGGTATTTGTAGTTAGTGTAAGGATCTATCCAATTAAATAAACTTCAAAGCACTTTTGTAAGGCACTGTGGATAAGAGCATCTGCCAAATGCCTAAATGTAAAATGTAAATATAGTGCTTCTAAGTCGTCCCGAATTGCCTTTCCATATTGTGTTTTATGACTAAATATCTTCTCATATAAAACTGAATCCCAAATCCCTCTCTAACCTCTGATTAAGGGCACTAATGTGTGTGTGGAAAAAGGGATTGTACACCCTATATAGTGCACTAGGTTTCCATTTAACACTATTTGGCAGTCAACCCCAGAACCGCATTTAGCTATGAAAGAGAATATTTAAAAAGTCAATATTATTTAACATTACCTGCTCATCAATTTATGTAAAGTACAACATATTCCATAGCATCAACTCATTTGCAATAGAAGCACTAACGCTAACACTAGCAAACGGCACCAAATCTAGGCGGAATCACATTTCTACACAATCTGAGGTAACCACGCCATGGTAACAAATCAATCTTATGGAAATTATCATGTTTATTACATTCTTCCTCTATTTTCACATGCTTGTTCTTCTTTCAAACAAGTTACAAAGTAAATCCGAACATGCTGCATATGAAAATAATCAGCAGAACAAAGCATTGGGTAAAATCTGTTAGTGTTTCTCAGTCCCCTTCCCTTGTTCTGCACCAGCCTGTGTACCTCTGATGACCCTGTTTTGAACTGCTGAGGATCGACCCAGACGACTGCAACCTTCACCGAGACTGTGCTCTCACTGCAGGTAGTGTATTCACAAAAAACTGCATACTTTGCTGCTAAACCAAAGCTTTCATTAGATAACTGTTGTTGAGAAGTTGACACCTGCTTCCTGTATGTTCTGTCCATGTGCCAGACCCGTTACATTAGGTAATCAGATAATCATTATCTAATCTTTGTCATTTTTGGCTCTGAAATACACCTTCTATGTAATTAACAACAAAAATACACAATAGCCTAATGAACAGATAGAATTTGCTACTTAGGTTTATATAGCCAAACAGTAGCTAGCTTGTTACTGTAGCACACTGATAAGGCTATGGATGCCTTTCAAATGATACTGCAGTTTGACATTTTAATGACATTTTATTCTCATTGTCAAGGTTAAATGTGTAACACTCAGGACAAGGTTAGGATGATGCACACTACTGGAACACAGGGAGTAAATTTTTTCTCCTGCATGTGTGTGTTTTAGTAGGTATCAGAAAATAGTAGTAGGCGTTGTGCCTGATCAAACCATTTGTAATGGTCAACCAGAGTCAAAGACGAAGGGACGAAGGCACCATGTGCTTCTGGATATAAAGAAAACACATAAAATGAGAACGCAGCTGAGAGAAAAAAAAAGTGAATGTGAAAAGTGAAAAGTGTTAATGTTAACTTTGGTAACCATCATAAATAAAGAAAAATAACATCACAAAAAAAGAGAACAACTGTAGCTATACAAAAGATCTATACAAAAAGACAAAATAAAGTACACTTATGCAAATAATTATGGGTTTGAGATTATTTCCGTAAACAGCTCATGATTGAAAGCATGGTATCAGATTAAATTGAACCTCCAGTAGTGTGTAAAGTTTCAAAAACAGTTTGAATGAGAGTATTAATTACATTTGGCGTTTCGTGTGTTAGTCCATTGGTTTTGTTGCAATCTGCTACTTGTATTTGAAATGAAACACCTAGATAATGTGTAGCATTGTTGTCATTTTGGGCATGTTCCAAATCGGTAAGGAAGTACGAGAAAACGGGATTGAAACCTCTGCCCTCTTGTGGGTAAAGACGAGAAACCCGGATCCATTAATGGATTCAAATCGTTCTGAATCACTCACTGAATGGATTTGAGTCTCACAAGTCCCTTTAGTCACTTGAGTCTGTAGGGATTCTTACTGTTTCCGCATGGTATTCCACTAGAGGGCACTACCCAAATCCCTAGATTCTACTGAATCCTTGGACTGATGAATCTCACACACAGAGTCCCTTGGATTGGGATGCTTCACTAGAAGAACCAAAGAATCCGACAGATCCAGTGAATCTCACGGTTCAGATAAATCAGGTAGGACACATATAGTACACACGTATAGTAATTTCCTTCTCTTTTGATTCTGACCATAAAAATGTAAATAACTAAGAATTAAGAATTATCAATGCCAAATGTTTATTTTAATGACAAATGCACATAGAAATAAGTTTAGACAAAAAAAATATAAAATGTAAAAAGTGCAAATCACCCAAAATTTGTCCTATAGGCTAATATTAATATGTTAAATATAAAAATTTTAAATATCACCTTTCATTTTAAACAGATGTACAAAACACGTTTAAATAAATAAAATGAATAAAATATCTATATACAGAGGTGTCGCGATTCAGAAAAATGGCTATGGCTCAGCATTGTCCATTGCTTACAATTTTTTTTTTAAGACTCTTTAGTAATAATCTGAAATAAACACAGCAGATTTTTATCTGCAGTTGGTAGAGCTTTAAACATTAGGATCTTTATTTGATTCTTTTTTTTGTTTACACATTCTTGTGTTTAGTCAGTGTGGCTAGGGTTGCCAACTATTAACCAGGGTTGACACTATTTGAGAATCAAAATGAAATCTATGGTAATCTATGGTCGAAATGAAATATCTAGTGTGTGTTTGTGTATGTGCAAAGGAGAGAGGAGAGAAGGAGGGAGGGGCTACTGTGTAGGACGACTTTCACAAACGCACACATAAACAGAAACATTGCTCTGTCGGGAAACTTATGACACATGCTTTCTTATGTTTCTTATGACACATGCTTTACGTGCATTGTTTCAACTCCTGTTGAAAGTCACATTTTTCAGAAAATCAGTCTGTGTGCCCACTGTATTGGACTCAGGAAACGAGTCCCAAACGAAACAACAGAAACAGTAGAATCGGTCTGGGTCACAGCAGACCCACTCACAGAGACAATTTTTCACAAAGAAACTTCAAGTACTTAAGTACTTTTGCCTGAGCTTGACCAAGAGCAGCGCAATCAACGTTTGGTTGAGGGGAGGGGAGTTCACACTATCCATGCTGTCGCTATGGTTACCCATGGTTGTTTAATAAAAAGGAAAATGCTCACCCATGATCTGTCTGAGTAACTGATGACATGAAGCTGTGGCCTGAATAAAGAAATTAAGCACCACCTGCCATTTTTTTTAATCCAATGAAAACAGTTAAAAGATAGATATAAATAAATATTATAGATAATACATATGTAGATTATGAAATTACAAATATATATTATAGATATAAATATGAAATAAGGAAAAATAATTATATTGTTAAAATTATAATAACGTGATATAAATTATGTATGTCTAGTGACAGGAACAATAATAGTTGAAGGGTTGGATTATAATGGAGAAATTCTCTGGAAGAGGAGAAGAGATCATGGGCACTAAATCTGGCAAATGGAAGTAAAACCAAATTTGGTAACAGGAAGTAAGAAAAATTGAAAAACCTAGGGAGGGTCATCCAGATGAACTGACTGCTGAGTCTTTTTAAAAACTATTATAATTAGTGTTACAGCTCATGTTTAGCACTAAAGTGTAACTGGCCTTAACAGTGGAAGATAGAAAATCTTCCACATTTCCTTATGCATAGTTATGGATTTTGGCCATATGATGACAGTGTGGGGAAAGGGGACAGATTTGGTCAATTGGATTGGTATGTTTCACATTGTATAGGCGTGTCAAAGGCGCGTATAAGACTCACTTTGACGGACATAAGAATAAAACGGACTTAAAAACGTGCTCCCAGAATGGAACTCATTCAAAAGTCGGGGACTACCTGTATACTGTAAAATATATGTACAGTACTAGTCAATTAAAACTGATGTGTTGATGCTAGCTGTTATACAGAAGCTCTGAAAACAGATGAAAACCTACATAGAAGTATACTGGACACATACTATACGTTTAAAAGATTTAGCAGTAAAACATTTGACAGTACATTCTCTAGTTTAAACTATGTATTAAATTTCATACTAACACTGTGACATTAACACTGTGGCAAATTACATCGCCCCGCTCCCATGCCACTCTTCCACATTTAAGCGTCTGTCGCTCGACTCTTCTCTTTGGATCTTCAGTGCGATACCAGACAGACCCTGAGCTACATTCCCCGCTTTGGCTATATAACGCGAGGAGAAGCCCTCGATCTATTAGCGTTGATTATTCCACAGCCGTGCCCATTTCCAACAACCATGCCCCTTCGCACACCTGCAGAAGAGGAGGCCACCTACCTAGAGAGTGTACGGAGTAAGCGACAACAGGCAACAGATTGAGGCACATGCCCCAAGATTCGTGCGGCAGACGCTTAAATGTGGAAGAGTGGCATGGGAGCGGGGCGATGTAATTCGCCCAGAGACTTCAAAGAAACAAAACTCAAAGCAGTCTTTTAATGGCCACGTGAGGGACAGCCGTGTGAACACTGCACAAGCTCCCATGGCACTCTCACACCCGCGTAGAGCCAACCTTCGGGGTCCTGCCGCTGAAGAGGGAAAAATGCGGCTGTGTATCTGTCGGATGTTACAAGGGACTCCCGCCTGAGTCCGGGCCCAATGAAGAGCTGGAGGGGCAGGCTGGCTAGGTCTGCGGGGAAAAAGAGTGCCCATGGAGATGCCCAGGAGCCGCTGCCCATGCAGGTCCACTCTGCCTGCCGCCATCGCTCACCAGCCTGTGCCTGCATGCCAGCTGGGCTCTGCCACCAGACCTGCATGTGCACACACCGCTTTATTTCTGACCTCTTACCTTTCCTTTCTTTCCATCCTCCCTCCCTAAACCGTTTTTCCTTCTTAGTTTTTTTCTAAATAAAATCGCCCTTTCCCCTAAGACCTTGTGTCATATCTGTGTTTGTGGTGCCGCCCATTCGTCCAACCCGTTAGAGTATGTTAAGTAAAATAAATTACAGTAAATCTCTTCTGACCTAAAAATGCAAAGAAACCAGAAATTGAATACTATTAAAAATAAACATCTTATTTATAGAATATATACATCAGTATATATACTGTACATACACATTTTTTGTTTAATATTTTTTTGCTAAATGACTCCAGGAAGGCTGCATTGTCATAGAAATGTTTCGTGTACATGCATGTGATACTCGAGGCAGCAGGAGGCTTATTAAGTGAGTATGCTTTGCACAGTGAACTGTTCAGGGTAGGTGTAGTTTTTTCCATATTCTGTGCTCGGCACAATCCATTCTGCTGGCCGTTGTAGCATAAAGCAAAACATAAAGCAAAGACAGACCATCCACTTAAAACACAAGACAAGTGGAGTAACTAAAATCTAACTCTCAAGGAGGAACATTGCTACATCAGAGGAATTCTACTACAAATGGTAAAGTTCCCCTTACATAAATTTTTTTCATTTCACATTAACATGACTGAATATGACTGAATGGTAAGAGCAGTTACATGTATAATGTTGTTGTTAGTCTTTTGGCTGCTCCCATTAAGGGGTTGTCACAGCAGACTAACTGATTCACATAACAACTTGGCACAGGTTTTACGCTGGATGCCCTTCCTGATACATCCCATTTTATTGGGGCTTGGGGCAGGCACTGCATTCAGTGGCTAAGGTTTGGGCTTTGGCTGGGAATCGAACCCAGGCCTTCCGCATGATAGGCGAGAAACTTTTTATTTAGTGCCACGATTAGTTCAAGACCAGGATTGGACATGATCGGGGCAATGCGGAGTCTTTAAAAGAGTAAGACAAATATTAATCACAGCTTTAGCTCGTTGGCTTCATAAAACAATATCATACATAAGGTTGTGCTGTTGCCTTGTTAGTGCATTGTATAAATTTATCAGCTCTGCTACAGAATGTTTTTTGAGTGCTTGCTTTGGCCTGTTTCTAAGCCTAGTCCCAAAGATTATCTGCTTTTATAAGACACACCATATCAGGTTCAAGTTGTCGAAGGGTGGTATATGCATCAAAAAATAATAATGAATGCTTTGCTTTGCACAGCAAATAAAGTTAACCCTAAGTCCATTTAACCGTTTTGGCTAGTCTTTGAGAAAGCCGATGTTCCTTTTACGGAATTCCCTTTTCATCACGTCCCATCATGCAGTGGATCTGCATTACAAAGTAGCCCTTTTAAGCTTTGTTGAAGTTAAAATGCTGGAAAAGTATCGTAAAAATGTACAGCATTACTTGACCTGCTCAATAACTTTCCATTAATTACTTCATTTATAGTGGTGCCTTGGAGTATATGCCCCTTCCTGATTCCTGATTCAAAGCTAACCCGAGTGAGTACAAAACACAGTTTTAAAATGATGGTTTCATTTGTTTGTAAAAAAAATAGTCCCCCCTAAACCAAAAATACTTGAAATATCTCAGTTTACATTATGAATCTAGAATGTATGAGAGTTTCATGACTTAAGTTAAATTACAGATTTTTTTTTCACAATATTAAAATTTTTCAAGATGAACTGCATCAACATTTCCTAAAGTTTTGTACCTGAGCCTCCAATAACAAACAGGATTACATATTAACATGAACACATCATCAGTTATATTGAACTTACACACAGCTGCCTAACACACAGTATGACTACGAAACAATTCCGCAAAGACGCAATCTAATCACTTTAATTCACACATATTTGCTCACACATTTGCATAGTTTTCTTTTGATTCGGTAAAGCTGCTTTGTGACAACGATCATTGTTAAAAGCGCTATACAAATGCATTTTAACTGAATATATATATAATTATATATTGTATTTGAATGGTTTATTTATTATCATAATTTTTTATAATTTTCAATTTTTTTTGGATCCTAAAACAAATACTGTGGAAACCAATCAAGAAAAATATTACAGTTTTTGTATACAAAAACATGATTTATTTAGTAATTACACATCTTCACTGACAGTCCTAGTCATTCCAATCCATCCAACTTCCTAAACCAGTTTTATAGTCTACTCCAAAAGGTTTCCAGCAAATGATCATATTCTTATTTTTGTTACCTGAGCCAAAGTATGTGCTGCATGGTGTGGGACATTTCTGACGAGGCGGATTTGCATCTGTGATGGGGAGGCCGTCCATGTGCAGGTATGCGAAGATGCGACTGGCCTGCACCGCCACCAGATTACCAGCCACGCCTACATCAGGGTAACACAAACAACATTAACCTTCCCTCATAGACTCACGTACAGGTCAGAATAACCCAGTTAGTTTATTCTAAAAAGGAACAATTGTTAAAAAACATGGGATAAATTACTTTTGATAACACATTTACATTATAGAGAGCTAATTTTTCAGGGTGTTAGTTGTGGAGCTACTGTAAATATAACAAGATGAAATGAGATTAAAAGCAGCTGGGACTTGGGAAAAGTTTGAAGGTAAAATACAAAAATAATTTAAATTGTACTTATTCTTTACTCACCTTTGATTCTTTTTTTTTGTTGTTGATAAATATAGGCTTGTGAGGTTTCTGTGTTTGTTCATCAGGCCGTTCAGTCTTGCACGTCCGTGTCCCTATTGCTAACCGTCCACAGGATATAAAAGCACAGAGCCAGGAGGCCCGTGCCTAGTAAGTCACCAAGTGCAGTTAGGTAGGGAATGGAACAGTTATCAGGATCCATCCCTCTCTTCCACATCCAGTGTACCATACAGTCTGCCAGATAAAGCAGGATCATCACCTGCAGGAAACACCACTATTAAAGAAATATACAAAAATCCCTTATATATATATATCCAGTACAGTATATATATATATATATATATATATATATACTGTACTGTATATACTACCGTTCAAAAGTTTGGGGTCACTTGCAAATTTCTTTGTTTTTGTTTAGTGATTCATTTTCTACATTCTACAAC
>JAQMYJ010000016.1:4516917-4527570 GCA_030014305.1 Clarias laeviceps | reverse complement strand
GACTGTCATTTGCATTGACTAATTATGAAAATCAGAGAAAGATATCATTTGCGTAATAATTTGGAACACGGTGTAAAATATTGTTCACCCTCAAACGTGGAAATTTTGTGGATATAGACAATTCATAAAAGGTTAAGTCAAGCGAGCACAAATTGTCATTTATTTCAATTCAGCACATTATCATGTACAGTCTGTCATGTAATTTTTTTTTGCATATTTGTCACACTTAAATGATTGAAATGATCAAACAAATTTCAATATTACACAAAGACAACCAGAGTAAAAATAAAGTGCAGTTTTTACTTGATGATTTCATTAATTTGGGGAAAAAGCTGTCCAAACCTGCCTGGCCCTATGTGAAAAGATAATTTCCCCTAAACCTAATAACGTTTTGTGCCACTCTTGGTGGCAACGACTGCAATCAATTCTTTGCAGAATTACTTTTATTTTTTTGGATTTTTGAGCATGAATGGCCTGTTTAAGATCTACCACAGCACCTCCATCACCAAAACCTTAATTACTGTATATAAAGACAGCGGTGGGTAAAGAAAACGAGACAAACCTTCTACTTTAGAAAGAAGTAATCTTCCAAAAAAAGTCTCTTTGTAGCCAATTATTACAGTACATACATTAGATACTTTCTTTAGTCTGTGGGAAAAGTTTAGCTGTTGTCTCTCAGCCACACATTTCAAAATGAAAATGGCCAAATATTTAACAGGTATTTTTAACAGGTATATTTGCAATTGTGGTGTCATTACAAGAGTGGAGGGGCATTTTCATATTTATAAATATTAAGAGATAAGCAAGAGGGTATAGAAAAATTAGAAATAAAGCATATGATACTTGAAATTTATCCTTTAAAAAACGTTATGCCATCTGCTAACTGTGAGATTTTAATCTCTCTACCAAATAACCATGATGCATTTAAAAATAGTATCATTCTGAATAACACGAGACATCTGTTTGGTTCGTGCCCCTTTCTCCCTTGATGGTTACTGCACTGCTGCACTATGGCGCACTTTGTTACATTACATGCCGGGAAGATGATGCTCTAATGATTACAGTGCATAAACTAGTAATGGGAAGTTTCATTTTAGTGACTTGGTTTTTGAATCTCATTTGTTGAGTCAATTAGATCATTTTATTCTTTTGATCAGAAATAAAATAAAATGCTACATTTTCAATAAACAGACCCCCAATACGTCTACATACACAAATTTTGTCTATAGTTCCAGTAATGAAAACATTACAATGCAGCTAAGTACATATTATGATAAACAGAATGAGCTCTCATATCTTCTGATCTGAATCGTTCATTGTTTTGTCACATGACTCCTATAAATGCTACGCAGTGCAATAGATTTCTTAGAGTCTGCTCTCTTATCACATCAGAAAAGGGGACAGGAGAAGAGGGAGAAGGCCAAGAGGTCAAAACTAGACCCTGTGCAGACTTCACTCCTGGTAGTAGAAACATCATTTTTCTCTTGCCTTCATTTTCCTTAACTAAACAATCTGTTTCATGTCAGGAGGTCCTCCCAGCATAACAACCTATTCACTGTTATAGGTGAGTAAATTTAGTTGATATTTTAATAATATTTGGTCGTTCCACATATAATCAACCAGTTCCAGGTCGCCACCTCAGAAACAAAAAGTAAATAAATCACAGATTTCACTTAGGTAGAAATCACAAATATTAGTCTGAATCTCTAAAGGCCAGCGCTCACTGCCAGCATTGAGTCATCAAATTCAAACAACATACTGAAATCTTAATTAACTAATTAGTTAACAGGGTCGCCATCAAAACAGCAAACTCAAGCCATAGTTTGCAATAGTTTAGGACATAATAATGACAGAAACATTTACAGTAAGGTTGAGTACTGTACAGTATATATGGAATGATTTAATTTTAATTATTCAAATATGTTTTCTATGCAACTCTTAAGGAATATTTGTCTCACTGTTTGCTTTTTTTTTTTTTTTTCAGCAAATGTCAAGAACTCTTAAGTTCCTTAAGAGTGAAGGTAGGAGAGGTGAAAGTGCTTATTCACTAAACCTCTCCAGGTTTCCATCTGAAGACCTCAGCCTTGTAATATATTCCATACCTTTTTTTCTTTGTTCATTTAATTTTTTTTTTATTTAGGAACTGCATAATTTAACAAAGTAAAAAAGACTGTGGGTTTTTCCAGTCATACACTGATGGACAAAAATATTTCCTACCAGCAGCACTGTTTAACAGTAATATTGCTAAATGTTATGCTTTCATGGTCATTTTCTTCTTTTTTTTTATTATTATTGTTTTTATTGTTTTAAGTGTGTTGCATTATTTATTTAATTATTTTACTTAATTAATAAAATTAATTGCAATAAAAGTAATTTTTCAGCTTCAGTTAAATTGTGTATACCCATATATTTTATTTGCAGTACAACTACTATATTAACTGGAGTAGCCATTGAATATTAACTGCAGTATTGCGGTATCACTGCATTATATTGTAGTATCACTGCAGTTTTACTGCCGTATTAAGGTGAAGATAGAAATGCAGTGTTTTCGTGTCCAAATCACTCCATGTACTACAGTTTTGACACTTGAAAACTGCAGTTATTTTTTGTAAGGAAAATGTCTGACTTGTTTGGTGGCCTAGCTTAGGAATTTACAATATTTTCACATATGCGTTCAATATATGCAAACTCATTGTCTTTACCCTGATAATAAAGAACGAAAGTTAATACTATTTTCACCCTGAAACTCAGACCTACTGCAGAAAAGTCTTTTCAATGACCATAGTGACCTCTGTTAGATAATAGGTTGTTGTTGTTTTGGCTGCTCCCGGCAAGGGGTCACCACAGCAGACCATCCGGTCTGCACATACAAGCTTGGCACAGGGTTTACACCAGATGCCCTTTCTGATGAAACCCTCCCATTTTTTTATCCAGGCTTGGGACTGGCACTGTATCCAGTGGCTGGGGTTTGGGCACTGACTGGGAATCGAACCCGGGCCTTTCGCATGGCAGGCGCATGTTTGTTGTATTGTTTACTGATGCCAGTCTCTAAAGAGGTGGAAAATCTCCTACCCATTCCTGAGTCAGTGTTTTCTTTATTTACAGTGCATTTGGAAAGTATTCACAGCGCTTCACTTTTTCCACATTTTGCTATGTTACGACCTTATTTAAAAATGGATTAAATTCATTATTTTTATCAAAATTCTACAAACAATACTCCATAATGACAATGTGAAAGAAGTTAATTTGAAATCTTTGAACTTTATAAAAAAAAAATACAGTGGAACCTCGGATTGCGAGTAACGTGGTAAAAATATTTGATAAAAATATTTTTAATAAATTTTGACTTGAAAAACGAGCAAGTCTTGGTTTATTAGTACCGAGTATCATGTATCACGCATGCGCTTCTTGTTTTGACGCAGAGCGTCACGTGATCACAACTGAGCCAATGTTTTTTCTCTCTCTTGTGCTGCGGAATTATGGGTAAACGTCTCCCCTGCTGGGCCTTAGTGCGTGACTCTTACTGGTATAATCAACATCCGTGCACGGGGGTACTGTTTACTATAACATGTGACCACGTGTGTGCGTGTGAAACATATTTTATTTTGTGTTTGTAAGCGCGTGTGTACAATGCGCGTGTACTGTTTCTTATAAAACACGTGTGTGCGTGCGTGTAAAGCAAAAGAAAGTCTCATTAGAAGGTTAAAGATCCATTTTCTCCCTCTCTGTCGTAATGTGTGTGCGCGCGCATGTAATTTAACACTGTGCCCCTTCACACACACACTCTCGCCTTTACACCCCCCTCACCCCCTCTCGGGTTCAGACACACACACACACACTCTGCTCTACACAGAAAGTGCAGGTTCATTTGTTTGTTTGTTTTACTTTACAGTAGTGATTCCGTTAGTATGCGCTCCCGCGAGTGTCATTAGCGATGTTCCTTGCTAATTTTTCCGACAAAGCAGTCTTTCCGTTAATGTGTGTGTGTGTGTGTGTTTGTGTGAAATTCAAATAAGAGAGAAGAAAGGTTTATTGTGTAAGATGAGAAGGGGGAGGCTGATTCCTCCTCTTACTTTACACACATACACACACACACACAGCGCCTGCGCGCATAAACGGAAACACTTATCTGTCGGGATTTATTTTTATTTTTTGTAAAGGTAAAGTGCAGGTCAATTTTTTTATTTTTACTTTATATTTTGTATTAATTATTTTTATGTATTTATTTTTTTTGTATTTATTTTTAATAATAATAATCACATGGACATAAGTATTCACAGCCGTTGCCATGACACGAATGACATGAATTGAGCTTCCACTGACCATCCTTGAGATGTTTCTACAACTGGATTGGAGTCCACCTGTGGACTTTTTCTTTTTATCATAACTAAGTATGTTATATGAAATCTATCTTCTTTGTTTTTATAAGAATTCTCTTGTTCTGTTTAACCAGAGCTCTGGAGGATTAGGCCAGAGGGGTGATGGTTGGCCTTTTGGAGCTACTGCAGGAGGATCAACAAGGTGTCTATGCAGTAGCTTTAGGAATGATGTTTGGTCAGTTCTGTGCTCTAAACATTTAATTCCAAAAGGACTGGACGGACCCCAATGAGGCTATCCAAATGATTTCTATTGGACTTAAAGAGACACACTCCCTTCAGATTCACATGTTAAGAAACAAACTCTTGTTGCCATAGACTTTTTTGTCTGACACATTGAGAAAAAAGTCTTCAAATGTAAAAGTTTTAAAAAATGATATTGTGACATAAAAAAATCAGTAAGAGGGTGATACACATCTGGTGAATTTTACTGACATTTAAGCAAAATAGAACCTGTATTTTCCTGTTTTATGCAGATGAGCTACAATGGAATACAACTTACCGTTTTGAATGGATTAAAAGTCACCCCTAGAGAAATATAATTAATTGAGCCCACAACCAATACTACTTCAGCTGTTTTAAATATTTGAATTACAAGTTGAGTCAACTTAAGATATTGAACTGGGTACACGTTGTGTCAATTAAAGGCAGGCACGTTTGTGGCAAAAATGTCAAGCCGAGCTCCTAGCTACTGAAACCTCGGATCAGACTGCGATGCATCTGCACCGACAGCGCATATGTCAGGTAGAGGTAAACGGGTACATCAGGACGAGCTCCTAGCTACTAAAACATTCTGACCGGTAGTGGTAAACGGGATGAAGTTTTTATTCCCTGTGTTCCACTCATACCCAGCGACATGCCATTCCTTAGACTGGCCACTTCATCTGCAGAGAGATGCCAACTGCTGTAAGCGTCTAAGACACTGGAGCAATGAGAGGCACGCCTCACTCAGCAACAAATATGGCAGGTACGTTCAGGGGCTGCCGAAATGACAGAGCAGACTGAATAATGCCTGTGGCGAAAACTGGTATGTCAGTCAGAGCTCCTAGCTACTGAAACCCCAGATCAGACTGCGACACGTCTGCAACAACAGCGGATACATCAAGCAGGCAGAGGTAAAGACTGCTGAAACGACAGAGCAGACTAAAGGATGCCTGTGGCAAAAAATGGGTATGTCAGGCCAAGCTCCTAGCTACTGAATCACTCCGATCAGAAGTGGTAAAAGAACAAACATTTCATTCCCCATATCCCACTCATACCGAGAGACATGGCATTTAACTTTAAATGGCTTCAATTTCCAGTTTGCCTCACCTTTGCCATAAATGTTAATAAAGATAGGGACAATCCCTTAAAGTTGTCGGCATCAACTTTGAAACTACAGTATGTGCTTCTCCCATGGCCATCTATATGTTGCATGTTCAAGAGTGGGCACACCAAAAACTCTTGTTTGGAGTCACTGTATGGGGCATTGTTGGTGTCTAAGGCGAATATGGGTATGTTAGGATGAGCTCAGGGCTACTGAGAGCCCGGATGTAGATGCAGAGCATCTACAGAGCTGGAGCATACAACAGGCAGAAGTATAGCCTGCTGACACATATGAGCAACATGATGAGCAGCAGTGAGTTGACTGCACACTCCTCATGTTAGCACGCAGACCTTAGGATCTGCACGCAGGCGGAGCCGCAGTACCGTTACCATTTTTATAATAACAGCTTAATCACAGGGGTTTGTGCAATGGATGCTCCACATAAACTGATTACAAATGTGTAAGGTACATTCATTGACATGGTGAAGTTTGCTGGAAGGAGTTTATGGAAGGAGTCTCCAGTGTCAGCATTTTATAACAATTAAAAAGTTAAAGCTAATTTCCTTGGGAAATACTGGTAAGAGTGAAAAAAGGTAGTGCTTGCTGTCCAGCAAGACAGCTATAGGTGTGCTAGATGGTATCAGAATATTGACTATTTTCCTATAACAGTGTGCCCCCAAGTTTTTGCTTATTTTCACTTACAGACTTATCAATCAGTGCTAGATAACTTCTGACCAAACACTTAAAACTGAGAAAAACATTCTAAAATTGCAATTATATATTGACATTTGACAGTATATAAGAAATGTAAGTAATTACAGTGCATCCGGAAAGTATTCACGGCGCATCACTTTTTCCACATTTTGTTATGTCACAGCCTTATTCTAAAATGGATTAAATTCATTTTTTTCCTCAGAATTCTACACACAACACCCCATAATGACAACATGAAAAAAGTTGAGAATTTTGCAAATTTGTTAAAAAAAAAAAAATTGAGAAAGCACATGTACATAAGTATTCACAGCCTTTGCCCTGAAGCTCAAAATTGAGTTGAGACGCATCCTGTTTCCCCTGATCATCCTTGAGATGCTTATGGAGCTTAATTGGAGTCCACCTGTGGTAAATTCAGTTGGCTTCCATCTAGCCACTCTACCATATAGGCCTGATTGGAGATTCACAAATGTATCTGCAACTAGATGTGATTCATGCTTCATCCATTTAATACACTTAACAAAAGGAGTAACCCACACTAAATTATCACATTTAGTCTTTCTAGTCATTTTGCAGGCAAACTTTGTTAAATTTGTTAAATTCTCAATTTCGGAGAGTGATTAATAATAATTTTCTGTAATAGCAGACACAGACAGCATTCATGAAATGAATCTGAGCGTTCCGTTACATTAAAACAATGTGCCTAATATTGTGCCACTAAAACAACTTTGACATTTGATGCATGAACTGCTCAAGACCTCATAGGGTTTGATGTGCCATCCTTAAAGTCCTATAGGTTGTGAGGTGCAATTTACATCTGAGATCTGGACTGAGATTTAAATCATCAAAGATGTTCTATCGAGTTGAGATCAGGACAGGCTATTCAAGTTCTTCGACACCAAACCCGCTCATCCACATCATAATCCCCCCTCCACCAAACTTTACACTTTGCACAATTTAGTCAGACAAGTTGCCAGGAGAAGTTGCCATTCTCCTGGCAACTGCCGAACCCAGACTCGTCCATCGGATCAAGTGGTGTGCTTTACATCACTGCATCCAATGCTTTGCATTGATTTTGGTGATGTAAAGCTTGGATGCAGCTGCTCAGCCCTGTAAACCTATTTCATGAAGCTCTCTATGCAATTTTTTTGTGCTAATCTAAAGGCCATACGAAGTTTGGAGGTCTGTGGTTATTGCAGAAAGTTGGCGACCTCTGTACACTATGTGTCTCAACATCCACTGACCCCGCTCTGTGGCCTACCACTTTGTGGCTGAGTTGCTGTCCGTCCCAATCGCTTCCGCTTGTTTCACAAATATTTGAAGAAAGGGTCTGCATGCCTAGGTGCTTGATTTTATACTCCTGTAACCATGGAAGTGATTGGTACACCTGATACAATGATCAGGGCCAACGGCAATGCATAGGTTGGGCTCATGTTGGCATCAGTGTTTGGCCCAACGTCATTCTGTCCGTTGGCCCACTGTTGGCCTATGAGTTGGGCCAAAGATAGGTTGGCCCAATGTTGGTTCAGTATATAATGGCAAGGTTGAAATTTGGAAATTTAATTATATTGCTTTAGCTTTGTGCAACAGGCTCTCTCAATGAAGCCATTACATCAGGAGCTCATGCGAGGGTTGGTTACTAATCTAGTGCACAAATAAGACTGAAAGAACTATATATCTAACTCAGTGGATGTTTTCTAAATGATAAATGTTAAAATCATTCTGTCTTGTGCTGACTGTGAACACTGTCAAACTGGTCACTAGATGGTGCTTATCGCTTGCCTTAATATCCACAGAGGCCAGGTGCTGCTGAGTAAGTCCTGAAGTCAAGCTATACACAAGCTAAAGTTTTGTGCCTCTTCCCTCCTAACTATTGTACAGGTGGGTTAATATTCCTCCAAATAAGATATAAATACCCTTGAGTAAAACATAAGTATCTTTGAATCTGTTTTGGTAACATGAAAAGCATACAGTTAGTAGTTTTGCTGTAATGTGGCGAGAAAGATGATTACCTATGCACTATTATACTAGGTTAATCGACCTGTTGCCAGTAAATACAGTAGCATACGGAGCCATAGCGAGGTTAGAACCATAGTGATTTTTGCCATAGTAAGTGCCAGAAACGTTAAAGGGCTAATGTACAGTACACACTGTTTGGCTTTAGGGCACTGCATTTTTGTATGTTTATGCAGTTGTCGACACTGTCGGCATGTGAAACACATCATTTGTATTTACTGTTTGAATTGTTGTGTTTACTTTGTTTCATCTGGAGAAAACTGTGTGTGCTGTAAAACTGGAACTGTTGTTGAACTGAGTTGAGCCAAATGTGGAAAATATTTGTTTTTCTCATTTTGCTGGCTGAAAATGAATATTTTGAAGAACATATTTTGAAGTACATTTTAATGTACAATGTTCAAATTATTCATGTATTTACACAGACTAGAGTCACAGTTTTCCAAATATTCTGTAATGTTGATGAGGAAGATGATAATGAACAGCTGAGCTACAGTGACCAAGCTGATGGTGAAAGTACCGAGGTGAATGATGATGAGGACGATGCAGAGCCACCTGATATAAAAGACAGTCTAAGCCAATGGGTACTTTGTTTGTTTGTATGCATTTATTTTCATCCACCTTGCAGAGAGAAAAAGTGGTTGTACTACGGTAGGTGTTTATTTTGTACAGCAGTTTATCATCATAATGGTTTCATATGAGATGGCAGTAGGAAGAAATCTTGTGAGGAACCAGACTCAACAGGAAACCCATCCTTATTTGGGTGATAACTGATAACAGGAATTGATCTGCAGTTGTTATTGGAGCCTCAGGTAGACTGTAGAAAACTCCAGTCACTTGCAGTCACAAGTCCTCAGTTTTCTTAATTATCTACTGAACCAATGTTGGGCCAACCTGTCTTTGGCCCCACCAATGAGCCAACATTGGGCCAATGGACAAACGCTGCCATTGGCCCAGCATTGGCCCTTCAGCAGTGTGCTATCTGGGATGTAGTCAATTGTACCGTAATGAAGTGATGGACAAAATATTTCAGCTTCAGAATCCATTACACATAACTTAAAGAGACAGCTATTTTGTGACTGAGGTTAAAATTAATTAGTGTAGTCAGTGTAATGTTAATCGATTCACAGAGAATTTTAATTTGTTATAATATTGTCACAAACCAATCAGATCAACATAGCACTTCCAACTTGTAACTCCACTCCAGATTTTCTTTTGGCTCATTGAGCTAAAGTAATCTCCATTGCTCACCTAAGCTCGATTAAGCAATCACCACCTTAAAAGCATGCAGAGAGATTCAGTCGATGCTGGAGTGTCTTGCTCGTGTACATCACGTTTCTGTTCCATGTTTAATCCTAGTGATCTTTGTTCGTTCCTTGGATCTGATTTCTCATTTTGCCCTTCGGAATATCATCATGAGTTTTCAGTTGTGTCTTGGATTTGTACTTCTCTCTGATCCACCCGATCAGAAGCTCTGTCTGCATTGCTGCCTTTCCATGCTTTAGATTAGATTAGATTCAACTTTATTGTCAGTGCACATGTAGGTACAAGGCAATGAAATACAGTTAGCATCTAACCAGAAGTGCATTTAATTTCTAATATTCTGCAGTGCAGAATAATTTGCATATATAAATAGTATATAGAGAGTATATAGAGAGGTAGATTAGTTACAATGGGTGCAAATGAGCAAATGATTACAGGTGGTACAGTAAGGAAGGTTTTGTATACAGTACCATGCTAAAGAATTTTGCATATGTAAACATTATACAGTGAGGAAGGTAATATAATTAGTGCAAATGAGCAAATGAATTATAAGTGGGTGCAATAGGAAAGTATTATATACAGAGGAAGAGGTATGTACAAAGAGTGCAGTGAGTTTGATGTATGCAGTGTGAAGATATTGTATACTTATAATAAATAGGTTGCATATGTATGCATATGTAACTGTAAACAGAAAGGGTTATATATGGGATAAGGATATATGGCAAGATAAGAATCATGTGCATATGAATATATACAGTATACAGGGAAGGGTTATTTACAATGAGTGCAATGGTTGAAGATGAGAAAACATATTGTATACCATGGTTATGATATTACAGCAGAGAGGGTTATATACATTTGTGCAAATTGGGAGTGGAATGTGGTGGGTCATGTTTATACAATATGCGCAGCAGTTATGAATGGTGCAGTCCTGAGTGTTTAGTTTATGTCCAGTAGTGAGCAGTTAGGTAGTGCAAGGTAAGG
>JAQMYJ010000016.1:4495634-4516817 GCA_030014305.1 Clarias laeviceps | reverse complement strand
TCCAGGAGGATGAGGACAGATGACAGTTTAGCAGATCTAGCAGCATGGAGCTTCTCAGTGACTGACAGAAGGGCAGTTTCTGTGGAATGTGCCATACCAGACTGTGATACAGCTGGTCAGAATGGTCTCGATGGTACAAGGATAAAAGTTCACCAGGATGTCTGAAAAGAGGTAGTTCTTCTTCAGAGCCCTCAGAAAGAAGAGGCGCTGGTGAGCCTTCTTGACCAGACTGGAGCTGTTGGTGGTCCAGGAGAGATCCTCAGAGATGTGGATGCCCAGGAACTTGAAGCAGTGGTGACATGGTCTACTACCTCTCCATTGATGTGAATGGGTGCGTTTGTGTCACCTTTCTCCTTCCTGAAGTCAACTATGAGCTCCTTGGTCTTCTTGGTGTTGAGCAGCAGGTTGTTTCCAGCGCACCAAGCAGCTAGATGGTCCACCTTCTTTCTATAAGCTGACTCATCGTTGTCTGTGATGAGTCCAATTACCGTGGTGTCATCTGCAAACTTGATAATTGTGTTGGAATCATATATAGGCTTGCAGTCGTGGGTGAAGGTAGAGTAGAGAAAGGGACTCAGAACACAGCCTTGTGGTACTCTGGTGCCAGGGATGGGGGTGGAAGAGCAGTGGTGATCTGCCCGGACATGCTGGGGCTTGTTGGTCAGAAAGGCCAGAGGCAAGTTGCATAGTGATGCATTAATGCCCAGGTCTCGAAGTCTAGTGACTAACTTGGAGGGAATGAGGACACGTCCAGGGATACCGTCAGGCCCTGCAGCTTTCCGTGTATTGATCCAGATCAGAACTGTGCAGACATCCTATTCCTTTCAAAAAGCGAGCATTTAAATTGTTTAACTCATTGAGAAAGGAGATATCAGTGGATGGGGGTGAGGGGTTGATGGGCTTGTAGTTGCTGATTGTCTGAATACCTCACTACATGTGCTGGTGAATGGAGTTGGAGAAGTGTTCTTCGATTTTCAGCTTGTAGCAGTACTTGGCCATCTTAATGGCCCATCTCAGATTGGCCCTGGCTGTACTGTAGGGCTGTGCATCACCAGATCTAAAGGCGGCGTTGCAAGCCTTCAGTAAGAGGCGAACCTCTTTGTTCATCCAAGGATTTTTATTTGGGTACATAGTGACCTGTTTCTGGGTGGTGACACTGTCTGTCGTGGTGTTGATATAGTCCAGGATAGAGGAAGCATACAGTAGCTCTCAATATCCAAGTGGGAACCACAGGTGGCCTGAGTAGCAAACATGCTCCAGTCAGTGTTCTGAAACCTGTCCTGAAATTCAAAGTCAGCCCCCACTGGCCACACTTTGATTGTCTTTACTGTTGGTGCAACAGTTGGTGCATCCCATGCAGTGGATGAGTGGTGAATATGCGGGGGAGAGAAACAAAGAGAGGTGATTTGAGGTAGCCTTGTAAGCTCCAGGTAAGTTGGTGTAAACATGGTCCAGTTTTATTTCGATGCGTTGACTGATATGTGCTAATGGCTGCATGTAGTTCTTTCATTTCAAGCTTGGCATTAGCATCAGGTGGGATGTATACAGCAGTAATAATGGTTGAAGTAAATTCTTTGGGTAGATAAAAGGGTCTACACTTAACCATAAGAAATTCCACGTTAGGTGAGCAGTGCCTCTTATTGATAATAGAGTCTGTTCACCAAGATTTGTTTACATACTGTAGATGCACAGCCCACCACCTCTGGTCTTACCGGAGTCATCTGCCGTCCTTTCTGCCCGGAAAACGTAGTGTTCGGCTAGCTTAATAGCGCTATCCGGTATGCCGCTGTTCAACCATGTTTCCGTGAAAATCATGATGATAGAATCCATAATCCTTTTTTGCTGGAGTCCCAATAAAGCAGTCGTAGTTCGTCCATTTTGTTGATTAGTGACCAAACATTAGCTAGGAAAATGCTGAGTAAAGAGATCCGATGCAGCGTAAGCTTTAGCTTAGCTCTTAGCCCGCCGTGATTCCGCCGCCTTTGTTTGCGACGCCACCTGCGAGCACTTCGCCCGGCCGGGTAGAGTGAGCAGCCTCTGGTGTTCTGAAGATCTCTGGTATGAGTCGGAGATCAGCAATAGAAGTAGCAGAATGGCATAATCCAATGTCTATAAGTTCTTGTCTGCTGTAGGATGTTAAAGCAAGGCTGTTCTGAGTGAATAACCCAGCAAGGAATAAAAAGATAACTATAAAAACGCAAAAACTGGAGAGTCACTGAGCCTCGCGTTGTGCACACGCCACCATCTTGGAGTCTGTGTTCAGATCTCTGTGTTGTAAAGTGGACACTTTCTGTGCATATGCACTTTCACTCTGTGGTGAATTTCCCCAGCTGAAATCATTCGCAGTCATTCTTTTCCTGTGATATTCAATTAAATTTTATTTATATAGCGCTTTTAACAATGGTCATTGTCTCAAAGCAGCTTCACCAAATTAAAAGATGATTATGGAAATGTGTGGGAGCAAGTAAAAATGTGTATAGATTATAATGATTATATTGTCCCTGAGCAAGCCAAGGGCGATGGCGACGGTGGCAAGGAAAAACTCCCTGAGATAGCAATAGGAAGAAACCTTGAGAGGAACCAGACTCAAAAGGGAACCCATCCTCATTTGGGTGATAACAGATAACAGGAAGTTTTTCTTGACACACTGTTTTAGGCAGCTGGAAGTTCAACATAACAGAAGATGTCTAAGTTAACATGGAGTCCAGGTCAGTTCGGCACCAGGATGGCACCAGGATAGAGAAGGAAGGAACTAAGCATTGAATTTGAGAGAGCATTCTCAGCTTTCGATCAAGGGCTCCTTCTCTACACTACTGTATTTGTAAGACTGTCACCACGGAATCCTGCCCATGTCATCACCACAACGTCATGGGGCATTTCCCATTCATTCCGCAGCTCCTACTACTGTACACACTGCCTCTAACTGCTCATCTCTGCCTTGTTCCCATCTGCACCTGACTAGCTAATTTATCTCTGTTTTAATAAACCTTCTTAAAATACTTTTAAGAGACTTTGAGACTGCGATTGTGTTCACCTCAGCTCAGTGCCACCTTCAACAAATATTGAATATGCTGTTCAGATCATGCACCCATGGAGACATCCTCTCATCCTCAGTATTAATTTAAGGCATCGAATCACATATGTTAAAATAGAAGCTGCAGTACTGTACACTACAATAACGTAGCAGGATTTGGAGCTGATGCACAAGGTATGATGTACAGTATCTGCACACTAAAATGTGTGATTTGCACCACTAATGACTCACAACTAGAAACATGACAGTACTGAAAACTAAAATAGTGAATTACATTAGAGCACATTATTTTTCAAATACAAGATAATTATAGGATTTAATTCGGGTTTCATAGTTGAGTCTAATGGACCTGTCACTCAACTGTTAAGTCAACAGTATTGTAAAAGTTTCATCTTTGCTTTAAAACAAACAAAGCTTTCTAACGCTCACTCACTCATCTTCTATACCACTTTATCCTGTATTCAGGGTCGTGGGGGCCTGAAGCCTATCCCAGGAGGCTTAGGGCACGAGGCAGGGTACACCGTGAACAGGGTGCCAATCCATCATAGGGCACACACACTACAGGCAATTTGGGAACAACCTAACCTATATGTCTTTGGACTGTAGGAGGAAACCCACCAAGCACGGGGAGAACATGCAAACTCCATGCACACAGAGACGGGAATCGAGGCTGGACGGGAATCGAACCCAGACCCTGGAGGTGCAAGGCGATAGTGCTAACCACTACACCACCGTGCCGCTAGCTTTCTAACAATGCCTCCTTAAACGTCCCAATATATTAAATAATATACAATCAAAGGGCATTGTAAAGCAGTTGCTAGTGTTTCTGCCTCACATCTTTAGGATCCCTAATTTGTTTACTGTCTATGCAGGTTTCCTCAGGGGTCTATGGTTTCCTACAACCTCAGTAAAACATGACAGTTGATAGATATGCTAAACTGTCAACATACTCTTGTGTGGGCTTTAAACAAATGCTTTTTTACAAAGCTAACGCACAATATTGTATAGAATAATATTACAATAGCTCGTGTGAACAAAAGCTTGTGCGCTGTAGCATTACAGTTTTCCTTCACTGGAACTAAGAGGCCCAAAACTGATTCAGCATGACAATGCCCCTGTACAAAGTCAGATCCATGAAGACATGACCTCAACCCAAGTGAACACATTTGTCATGAACAGTGTTGTTAGAGTACTCGGATTACTTTTTTGATGTAACGAGTAATCTAACGCGTTAGGTCTGACAATTTATGTAATCCATGAGCCAGACAGCAGTCATTCCCAATCTATTAGTGTGTATGTGTGTGTGTGTGTGTGTGTGTGTGTGAAAGTCATCCTACAAGCCCTGCCCCCGATAACCCACCCCCCCTTTGTTATTCCTGCTGGCTGTTATACCCCTATCTCACCTATGTGGTTTGACTATGCGAGGACTGGTGCGTGGAAAGATGGAAACCTAATTACAGCGCCAAAACTCGCGGTGAATCAGGATGAGCCGTACTTACGGCTACCGCACAAACCCGCGTTGGTGAGATATCGGTATTAGTAGTTAATAGATTATGGGCCAAACTTTGCAGAGTGTTGATAGTGAAATAATTATAAAGGTCTTGACTAAAACGACATGCATGAGGAATCATAAAGGAGGTTTCATTTTCTGCAATGTAAAAGTACTCTAACTAGGTACTTTTATCAGAAAGTAACGCTGTAATGTAACTGATGTAACGGGTTTGACCCTATGTGCACGGGCGGCACCATGAAGCACGGACACGAGGCGAGGTCTTACGGGAAAATAAGGTCATTTATTTAGGAAAAATAGGGAAGGAAAGGGTTAAAAGAAGGAGGACGGAAAGAAAGTGGAGGAAAGAAGGTGCACGTGCAGGTCCGGGGGCAGTGCCTAGCTGGCATGCGGGCACACAGCTGGCGACAGGTGGCAGTGGGCGGAGTGGCAGAACGAAGCATGCGGAGGCAGCACTCCTGCACGCTCCCTCATGACGGCACTTCTCTCGCTGTCGATGGCCGGCCTGGCCCCTGCCAGCTCTCCAGTCCTCGCTGACGTCCGTCGCCTAGGCGGCTTTCCTGGCTGGGATCGGGGGCCTTAACGCAAACCTCCTCGTGGCCTTTTCCTCTTCGGCGGCGGGGCTGTGAAGGCGGGCTCGGCACAGGAGTGAAGGTGCTGCGGCAGCTCGCACAGTTCTTTCCCGTGCTGTCCTCAGCGTGGAGATCGAAGGGCGGAATTCCAGTGTCCTTTTTTAATATCCCTGGGGCGTGTCACATCGCCCCCATTCGCATGACACTCTTATGCTCCACCGCATCACGTACTTCCCGGACCCCGGACAAAACTCCGCGCCTTACTTTTATAAAACAAGCCCGAAATCATATTAACGTTAATTATCGCCATCCAGTCCGAATAGGTGGCTCCGTCCCTATGCATACCTGCAGAAGGGGGTGCCGCATATCTAGGGAGCCTACGGAGTGAGCGAGGAGCAATAGTAAATTTGGGCGCACGCCCATCAAAGGCGTGATTACATTTTGAAGACAGTAATTTTGTAATGTAATTAGTTACTTTAAAAAGTAACGTCCCCCAACACTGGTCATGAACCTCCAAACCCAGCCTGACCTCACTGCTATTGGCGCTAAATGAACACAATCATGGTCTAGTGTCCACATACTTTTGACCACACACTATATAAACAGTGTTACTTTCACAAAGGCATTACTAAGGTAGCAGTCCAGTGCAAACTTTTTGCTACATGCCCCACTGATGTTTTGATGTGCAATGTCTTAGCTAGCAAATCTGAAGAACATGCTATCATTAAACAAGAGCATTAAGCATTGGAATGACAATTGCTATCCTTCAAAAAAGTATGGTAATATTGACTGGTAAAATGGTAAAAACAGAGTAGCCTTTGATTTCATAGTAAAAGCTGGCTATTCTCAGTTATGCCACAATTATTACAAATAGGTTGAATAAATCTGAAGCAGCAATGTTTGAGACACACACTGTTGCTTTAGATACATTTCTTGAATTAATTGTGTTCCAACTGTATTCACTAAACTATACACTATATTTTAGTTGAAAGTCTGTGAGTCCAATGCCATACTGTATATTTCCCTTAGCTATTACTGTAAATTGTCTTGCTTATTTACAAAGGGTAAAATGTTTCCTGATCAACTGGTACAGACTATTGTAGCACATTTACTGTGTAACAGTGCCATCAAGTGGTACACAACATCACTAGAGACTCGGGCCTATAATAAATCACTCTTCTATAACTTAGACATAATTTAATTTGTGATAAAGCACTTGAGACACCCAGCCGCACACGCACAGCTTGAAGCCTTCCGTTAACCGTAGAGTTGCACTCTTGTTTTGGCCATCATCATATACACAGAGTTAAATACACTGCCTGTAAGCCCTGACGACTCAATCCGAAAAACATTAGGCAAGATGATCCTTATTTCAGCCAGCTGCTCGGCTTGCAGCAAGTGGAACTCTGACTTCATTAAAATCTGGCTTCGGTGGCACTGCCTAATTAGAGCTAAACTGGCTCATACATCATCCTGAAGCTCATTTAGCTGATGAACAGCCATATAAGTGTGCACAGTGGTGTTTTTAGCTGAGCTCCTGTAATGTAGGGCTGAGCGACACTGTCAGGAGGGAAACTGTAACTACCAGCTTTTTGTACAAGACAGGAAGAAAATCGATAAAGACAAATAAACCCTGTGGCTAGGGCTTTGAAGTCTCTGCTCACTCACAGTAAAGTACTTTCTCCTGCCAGGATTAAGCAGAGAGTGCCATGTACCCGACATGATTAAATCAAAGGAGACAAAAGTAAGGGCTGTGGAGGTCAATTGAAGCCTTTGCTGCAGTGAACAGGTTTCAAGATCCATGTGAACATGCTGAATAAAAAAGAAATCTAAAAAGTAAAAAGTACAGCAAGATTCAAAGGCTTGAATGAGCAACATAGCTTGTTTAATGGCTAAAATGCAACCATGCGGCCCTTTCTTACAAAACCTGTTGTTACATTGTGCTGGACTTTTATTGCTGATGTTATTGTTTATACAATACTAACAGGAAATTTTGTCATCATAGTCATAACGTGCATAATCGTTATTAAGTCTCATATAATAAATTAAACATTGTCATACATTTGACCCGAAAATCAAAGCAAAACTTCAGTCCAAAATCTGGAGCCATAAACACATTGGGCCTCATTTAGCAATCTTGATATGAATGAACACAAAAAAATCATTTACACAAGACTGGGTAAAAAAAAAATACAGTTAGCTAGAAAAAAAAAGGCTATCTTTTGGGAAAAAAAATGATGATCAATGATTGATCACCTTAAATTGTATATTTGGCATCAAGTTAATGCAGTTTTATTTTATATACAATATGGATTATGTCATGTTTAAGTCAGTTAATAAGACAAACTTAAATTAAAAGAAAAAAAAATAGGTTTAATAAAGACAAGCTAGGTTTAATAAAGACAAAATTAATAGCACCCTATAATAGGAGGATGTAATGTAAGTGTGTGTCTATAGCTAATATGCTGCAGTGGCTGAGCTTTATTATTGCCTTCCTTAAATGCCATTCTTTCAATATTTATTCACAATCATGTCAGTTTCTTTTTCAAAACCTTTCAGTTTGAGAATTTTTTGTTTGGTTTGGCCTAAGAAAGCATTTACACACAACTTTACTAGAAACCTGATTAATGAGGCCCATTATTACACAATCTATTATTATAAATTATCTGGCATGTCCCCCGGAGCCACTCTATGGATCAAACAGTGAGATAAATCTCCGACGAGTATTACCAAACTGAAAAATATTCCCAGAAACGTTTAGATATTCATATCCTAAAGAGTCCAAATACAATACATCACAATGGACAAACTGCAGACACCAAAAACCGCTGATATAAAGAGTAATTTGACTAGGCTACCCCAATGGTGCACCTGTTTTGGCTAGAAACTTCACTTTGTCAGAGAGAAACAGGAATAATTCTCAAGGCCATAGACGGGAGTACAAATCTACAGCAATCATGTTGCAACAACCTGACCATTTTAAGTAAATCTACAAAAATACCCTGCAAATATCTTAGAAGACACTTTCTCTAGAATAACACAGAATCCAGGATTTAGTCACTATAAAATACATGACATAGATCATATAAAGTACACTCTCACATGCTTGTCTACAGTATTCGGCTTGACAAGTAGATTGTCGTTTGCCCGGTGTGTGTGCTGTAGAATAGAACAACGAGAGCTATAACTGTATGCTTTGTGCTTTGGATTTTATATTATTAATTAGAACATAATGTCCCTATCAAAGACTCTATAACAGGCAAGTGTGTTTAGCAGTCTACTGTCATGATGAAGGCCAATTTTCTCCAACTGCAGAGTGGCTAAACAACCTCTTCCTCCTTCACGTAAAGAATCTCATGGGCAGAGCTCGGGATTTGATTGACACCCCCCACCACCAACAGGCGGTCCCGAATAACGATGCTAGACGTGGAACATCGGGGGGATGCCATGGGAGCCAGACTCTCCCATTTTCTTTTTTCGGGATGGAAAGCCTCAACAGTATCCAGCATTGAAGGCTGATGACCTACAGGTGAACAAATACAATATAAACGCTTACAACTCGTGATGAATGGGCATTCGTTAGGTCGTAGGACAGGTTGTGTTTTTTGGAACCTTACCAAGTCCACCGGCAACAACCATTCTTCCTCGTACAATGGCTGCTGCAAAGTCCGCACGCTTTGTCTTCATGAAAACGGTTTCTTCAGACTTCAACCATGATCCTAAAGCAAAATATACACATTTTACTTAAAATGGTGATGTGTATGAAGCAAGCCTTCTCCCCACTTGACTCATTGATAAAATGTATTTAAAAAAAATATATTTTTTATGAAAGTCTGAGTTCTGAGTCCTAACGTTTTTAATTTCGTCAAATGTCAGATTTTTACTTTTTTTGGTTAACACGTTTCCTAAATTATCTACAATGCTGTTGATTCACTTCTGCTTCACCATTACCTAAAGACAACCATGATTCTGAGGCTTCGTCAGACACATTAATACAGTGGAAGCTTGACTTGCAAACATAATTCGTTTTGGAAGTGGGCTTGTATATCAAAAGCAATTTTTCCCATAAGAAATAATGGAAACTCAGATAATTCATTCCACAACCCAAAAATATTCATTAAAAAATAATTAATACAAAATGTAAAGTAAAAAAAAAATTAACCTGCACACACAAACGGAATCACTGCTTTCTGACAGAGAGAGACTCTAGAAACTGGATCTTTAACAAGGAACCTCTCTAATGAAACTTGCTTTTGCTTTACGCGTGCACACACACGTGGTCACAATGTTATAGTAAACAGTACACGCGCACGGATGTTGACTATACAAGTGACGCACGCACACTGAGTCTGAGCATGGAAGACGATTACCCATAATCCCGTAGCGCTTGAGAGAAGAACCTTTGGCTTAGTTGTGATCACGTTACGCTAGGCAGACAAAGCACATGCGTACTACTTGTGTATCAAGACCACGCTCGTTTCTAAAGTTAAAATTTGCTCGCAGACCGAATTATTCGCAATCCAAGGTTCCGCTGTACAACTCTTATCATGTCATGAAACGACAGTCTGAATATGTAAACGTAGAAAAGTTGAAGTTTGTTTTTAAACTCCCTGAAGCAGCTCAAGATTAGACTTTGTATTTAGAAGAACTTGTCTTGATTAGATCTGACAGAATGGATTTCATTTCCTGTAAGGACAAGTTTTCAGTAAACCACTGAGCCAGAACACTCAGAGGAGGAAGAGCGGAGATTGTTAGTCCCCTGCATATCAGACATTAAACATTAGTTTGGCATATCATTTACACTCCACGTTACATCTGGCTGTCAAAAAAGCAACACTGCCATCCAGAAGAAGATTGTTGGATAGATGCCACTATTTCTTTGTCTGTAATGCTGCAACATCTATTCTTCTTTATGTTGGCTTGCATGTAAAGCTGCAATAAAGTAATCCCAGGCTTAATGACTTTCCCAAATCAGTTATTAATCTGATGTGAGAGAAAGCCAAAGATGGTTCTCTCAGCCAAGGGTCACTATTTGCGTTTGGAGTAAATTAATCTGTGTGGCCTGTGTGGTTGATTTTTACCTCTGCTACCTGACTTGCCTGAAAAATGCACAGTTTAGCAACTTTGTAGTGAATATTGATTGATTCTTGGCAGGCTAGATTTAACTTTATGGCTGAACAAATTCCTGAGTTTTGTAAATTTTTTTAATTATTATTTTCTTTCTTTCTTTGCTGTATAAAGTGGTAATCTCATATAACATCTTTCAAATACATTTCAAGAACCATAAAATTCATACATTTAAGGATTAAAATACATTTGTCATACATAATAATAATTTTAAAAAAAGCAAGTAAACACATTTATCCTGCTTATCAAGTGTCACTTTGCTGAAATTTTCCATGCCAGTCTTTGTGAAGATGGTGGAACAGATGGACTCGATGAGGATGAACTAAAAAGAGCAACAGCTCTGTAAAAAAGAAATTGCCATCTGGTTCTGAAAAGCTTTGTCGATTCACCCTCCTCCAATGCACACCCAAATCATATTGATTATTATAGGCGGGTTATATTAGATTGTGAGATTTATTTTATTTATTGCATCTTTTAGTTCCCAGTCGGTGAAATTAGATATCAAGGCGAAATCTCCTAGATTCCTTCTGAGCATGACTCGAACACCTGTTATGTGCTGCAGAAATTAAATAATTGAAAAAAAAAAGATAAATGTTTTATTCCTGCTGTGTGTACAATGAGCAGAAGGTTTAAGAATAACCCACTGCCTTCTCCTACCCAAGATACTAGGCACCTTCTGAGCTACAAAAGGAAAAAGAAATACTATTATGTGATTTTTCTGCTCGGTGAGCCTGATTAGGAATGATCACATTTGAGCGGAAACAGTAGAGGGCAAAAGCAAGCAGCAAGCACCTGCAGAGAAATCAATAACTCATTTCAGCTAGCCTTACATTTTGTCACACCTTGTTTCTTCCCATCATCTTTTTTTTAAACCCCCCTGAAGCTAATGTGAATCAAGATCTAACAGAAAATGGTGGTTATCTCTGTATGGGAATAAAGTTGTGCAGTATAATAATCCTTCAGATCTGTGTGCATTTTGATTTTGAAAAATTACCTTATTCTAAATCCTAGCAGAAAAACATATTTTACAAATTCTTGTAAATATTTACTTATCTGTTAGTAATATGTATGCTGTTTCTCATTGTTCTTAGTGCATTTTAAAGCAGATTGTACATAATATACATACTGTATGATGTAGACTACATATGAAATATTCTTCACCTATACCGTATACAAGTTAGATATTTAGGGCCACCACAAGCTTCAATGCACCAGAAAAATAGATTGTACAAGTGTCTAGAACATGATTTACATCCTCATTAAACCATTAAGTGAGCCCTCGTGCTCTGTGGAGGAGTGTCGTGGAAGACACCACGCCTACCAGGATAGAAATGTTCCATCACAAGGTCAGGAAGGACCTTGGATTGATTTGCAGTAATTTTCACTCCACATGCAGAGGAATATACAAAGGAATGCAGAATAATATACTATGGTTGCCTCGCATGAGCTCTTCATTGGAAAGATGAATGTATGACCGTAGGCAACAGATTATAGAAGAAAAAAGGGTCAACTAAGTCATTTTTCATCATATGTGTAGGTACACCAACAGAAATACAGCTCAGGAGATTTGTAGAATCAATAGCAAGGTGCTCTGAAGCTCTCATTGCAGCCCAATACCTTGAGAACATGCTTTATGTTGGTTTATGTTCATGTTATCCATATAAATAAGAAAACTGTTTTGCCTGTACATTGGTCAGAACTCGCTCTTTCAATGATATCTTTATGTTTCATACATTGGAGCACCTGAAACCAGTCTCAGAAAAAATTCTGTCTGTATGTCTGTCAGTCTATCTATATGTCTGTCTACTCAAAATGTTGAGTAGAAGGGACATTATAAGCAGTTTTGTGCTAAATTACCTCAGAGCAGCCATCGCTTTTTTGGTCATAGATCAAAGCGGGCATGGCTATATACGTCACTCAACAGAGCCAATCAACACAATGTTTTACCATGAATACAAAGAGTATGCGGAAGACACTGAAACGACTGTGATGACCATATAAAGCACCCAAATCCTCACCAAACACAAACAAATTTGCAACACAGCATAGTTTGCTCCAAAAAAAAAGGTATGTAACTTTTGTAAACTGAATCTTTAAAGAGCTATAGACAGATCGTTCTATGTTTATTCTTCCTGCGAGAAGTTTAAAACCAATTTGTCTCATATGTTCAGAAACTGATTACTAATTAAAGAAGTAATGTGAATTTAACCTAAAATTATCATATCACTGATTACATTATTATTTTTAGCCTGAACCTTTTAACTATTTCTAAAAACTTTGTAACCATCAATGCCGGGTACTTACGCTAGTGAGATATATTCAAATGGTTTATTGATATTTCTTTGACAGCTTTGTGATGTTCACGGTGCTTTTAATTTTAGATATGGTCTCCACAAGCTCTCAAGTCTCCCAGGAGCAGATGTATTAATAATTGATCCACACACTTGGGCTCTGTTCAAATGGTCAAATAAAATATAGTTTCTAATTTTGAGGTTTACAATTTGGGAGAGGGGGTTGAGGGTTGAGGTGGATACTTATGCAATTTTACAAATTCGGCCTTGTAAAGTTACGAAAACGTGCAGGTCGGTGGGTGAATATTTATGACATCATACCCTGGCTGGTGTCAAAGATGCTGACATTCTTGGTGAACTTGGAGCTCTGATGGATGCCTCCTTGACGAAGACCTCCCAGCCAGCAGAGGCGCCCGGTGTTGTCCCACAGCACCCCCGAGTAGGATCTCTTACAAGGCATGCTGGGTAACGAAGACCATGTGCGGCTGTCTATGTCAAAAACTTCAAATGCTTTTATCAAACGCTTGCATTGACGCCCACCTGGAGGGGGTAGAAACATTTTCAGTGAAACAGGTTGACAAGCAGAGGAAGATTCTTTTTCTCTCCCTCTCTCTCTCTCTCACACACACACACACACAAGAACAGCCATGAAATGTTCTGACAGATGGAGAAAGGTGCACAAATGCACACACGTGCACACAAACACACACACACACACACACACATATACAGTATACACACACACACAACCTGCTACATATATCTTGGATCCCTGAAGGCAGATGCTAGCATCGTAGCGAGGGGTGGGCATTGGCGGCAGAAGGGCCCAGACGTCCTTGCGAAGGTCGTACTGCTGGAGAACGCTTCTGGGCAGCAGGTCTGCTCCCATTCCTCCAACAGCCAAAGCTCTGCCATCTGATTACACACACAGAGGAATGGTTCACCTTCCTGTATGTGTCTAAAACCACAAACTCTTGCACCTAAACTGAAGCTTGTGATTAAGGAGGAGAAAATCTGTCCTGTATGCTTAATCAGTAATTCCTCTGTTACTTTATTCAGAATAAAAACATACTCAAAAACATGGTATTTTGCTAAAAAAAATGATAATAATAATTCAATGGATACCAGATAATATCTTAATTTAATACAGCCGATGACCACTTTAGCAGTTGATCATCTGTTTTAGAGATTGCTATTCAAAATAAAAAGCAGTATTTATAGTGCATATCACCCTAAAAGTTATAAACAACCTTTAACAGTGATCGCGAGCCCCATCAACTCCTCCCTCAGCGAACTCCTCTTCCTCCACTTGCCCTCCTCGGTGTTGTACACCTCTACAGCTTTGAGAGGGTGCTGCTCCTTGCCTACGCCTCCCACCACAAGAAACTGCTTGCCCAGCACTGCTACGGCAGCGCCTGCTCTGGCCGTGGGCATCGGGGGCAGGCTGATCCACTGGTCCACCTCTGGGCAGTAGAGCTCCATGCAGTTGGTGGCTCGTCCGGTGGCATCACAGCCCCCTAGCATGTACATCTGACCTCCGACTTCAACCAGAGAGTGATACACACGTCCACTCGACATGCGTGCCAGGTTCTGCCAGTGGTATTCGTGAGCCGCGGGCACCGCCATTACCCTGACTGACCACGTCCTTTGGGGTTCTAAAGGGGGATGATTTGAAAACATACAGTAGTAGTCATTAGAGGTGAGACTGCATTTTGCTGCAACCCTGCTGATGTGATGATCTCAGCTTTAAACTCTAAAAGTCAGGCTAGTTTCTCTCAACATGTTTAACTGTAAGGAGATGTATACGGAGTCTGCATCTGCGGGCAAAAATATATTTAAATTACTGGCACTCTGGTGTAGAGGATAGTGCTGTGGCCTTGGACATCCAGGGTCGAGGGTTTGAATCCTCTGGGTGCTCCAGTTTCTTCCCACAGTTCAAAGACATGCAGGTTAGGCTAACATGCTTGTGGCATGCAATGGTATGTGTATCCCGCCTCATGCCCTGATTCCATTGGGATAGGATCCAGACCTCGCGTGAGCCTGTACAGGATAAGCGGTATAGAGAATGAATGCAGGAGTGAGAATTACTCAAACTGATAAGGAAGTACTTGTGCATATATTGAATATGAGAATGTTTTCACAACATTTCTTAATTTGTCAGAACCAATGATTTTTCATGCAGAGATGGATTCCTCTTTTAATGCAGTAATTATTCTGATAGACTACTACCTCCAGATGAGACCAAATCATCTATTTACTGTAGAGACTTTTCATTGTGACTCTTATGATAATACAAGTTCTATAGATATTAAATATTGACAGGTAAATTTTCAGCCTGTGTTAATAGCCTGTGCACAAGTAGGTAAGGACATTAAATTAAAAGTATTTAGATTTTAGATCCATCATTTTAAGCTGTACTATAAAAATTACAACACAGCGGTATGCTACTACTCATTCATTTCATGTCTCAGTATGACTGAATCACTTCACTACTCAGCCCACTCTTCTGACCCTCTTCAAATGATATTCATGCAGGAGTATTTTTTTCACTCCTATTTTTATCTGAGCAGACAGAGAGAGTGTGCGCACGAGAGAGAAACGGAGCGAGAGATATATCGCTCCATTTAGAACAGCACGCTTGTTGATGCAATCGATTTTTGCACGACCGTTCTGCCGTAGCTCTCCTCAGCTGTGTACACAATTAGCTTGAAGTGGGTTGTCGTAGCGCAGCTTAGCATCCCATCAGTAACCAAGCAACCACCTTTCTTACTTTCCCCCATCTGCTTCATTCTCTATCTTACACCAAGCAAGATCTCCCCCCCCCCCATTACTTACAAGGACATCTACAAGGAGAGGCATCTGAGGAGTACACCAATTCTGTGGAGGCCTTTGTCGAAACAGCATCATGGATTTCTTATTACACCGACACTTCATTTCACCAGAGACCTGAGCTCGGTTAGCATGACACGGCACTGGGTTTTGGCACTCATCAAAGTCAAATGTAATTAATATTGAATGCTGTGTTAAGCTCTAAACCCTAATGTGGCAGCAAAACAGCTTCAATACCTGAGAAAAACATTCATTGTATAATTCCCCAACAACAAAAAGTCCTCAAGTCATTCTTCGACTTTAAGATGGACTGTGGCTCCCTGACCAGATGAATCACTGAAAAACTTCATTACCAAAACTGTTTTTTTTTTTTTTTGGAAGGCATCTTTGCTGTCTAATTCTACTGTAATAATGATTTGACTGGCTTATTACAGGTGGAGAGCTCCGGGTCTCTGGTGATAGCGTTAACTACATACAGACTCCTGAAAGTGTTGAGCACTTAATCAAGCTCAATCATGCTATAAATGAGGTGGGTTCTCTCACCCAGTTTTACTCTCTCTATCACTGGAAGACTTGCTATATTCATTTTCTAATGTCACCCCATGGAGGCACAACAGCTGACAGGATCTGAAGCTTTTAATGTGGTCTTAAACGAAAGTAATTTTAAACCGTGGACTCTCTTCCAATTAGCTGCGAAAGTCGACAATCGTTTTGGAACCTCTCATGCTTATCAATGAAGGATTAAATGTATTATGTGAAGAATACTTTCTGCAAGGGTATTCTGAGGTACGTCTCTCTCCCCAAGGCCCCCGCGTTAAAGTCCTAGCCATTCACTCTGGGCTTTTACTATCTCCCTGATCGTTTAAAGGCAAGCTGTCACGTTCCATCCGCCAGGAGACAGCAACATAAAAGCAAGCTCAAGGAAAGAGACGTTTCTCCAGACACCTTTTCTCGCCTCTCCCTGAATGTTGCAGAGGTGGGTTGCCATAGAAACAATAGAAGAAAATGCACAGGTCTCATTTTTTTACCCACTCTTTCTTATAAATAGAAAGCACAGATAGTTTACTTTTAATAATAGTTTAACAAATAAATAAGGACTGTTTCTTTTGTTTTATATTTTTCCTCCTTCAACCCATGGCAGGCGTTTTCTGGTTAACGAAGCAAGTGGTTTTCTTCTGGCATGCCTCGCAAAGCATATTAATTCTCCAATCTGTAACTGATTTGCTTCACTACTTCTCGCTCTGCCTTTTTTTTAATTAACTGCTCGAACAGCTTGAGATCAACTGTAGGCCTGTAAGCACCCACAGCCATCGTTTACAATCCATGTGCTCCGCTTTCAAACTTTCAATTAGTTTGTCTCTCTCTTTTCTCTTTAATGTAGAACTAACTTTGGGACTAATTTCTTCATCCTTTACTTGAGCTATTACTTTGGTATGATCCACTGGGTTTTAGTTGAATGCTGCTTTTGTCATCCTTTCCTCCAGGCCCACGGCGGCACAGCGGGTAACCTTTTTATTGACTTCCATTTAATTAGCATCCCAGTTTTCAAATGCTGCTTACAAAATCACACATGTGCCCTTTCTTTCTCACTCATTCTCCTTCAGCACTGCATCACGTTTTATTGGTTTATCTCAGCAGTGTTGCTGTGGTTGTGTGGGAATTCTCTTTTGTCTGATGGTTTTCGCAGTATCTCACTTCCATATTTCTTATATTTTCTGTTTCCTAATGCCTCCTGTTAATCTGCTCTACCCTTATTATAGTGCTGGCTGTTGATTGTGCATCACTGGATTAATGTACAATTTTATATTAATTCCAGACTTGCCAACCATGAAGAAGAAAAATGTGCACTGTCTCACGTAGGTACAATGTTTCTTTTTACAATTTTCTTGAACAAAGTTCTACATTTTTTTATAATGACCAATTATTATTAGACCTATTTATACTTTTAGTCTAAAATCTCAGGCTTCTTTCTCTGTTATTTATAATTTTTTTGGACAATACATTCTATGTGTATTTCAATCAATAAAATGATTAAAATGATTAACTGAAGTTAATATCAGTGGTGCAACAGATCACTAGGATTCAGAAGCTGAAATGCTCCTCAGTTGGGTTAAGGTCTGGTAATTAACCTTCCCAGTCTAAAATCTTTCACTTACACTGTCGACAGTGTGTTTTGGGTGATTGATGAAGTTCCTCCTAATTAGATCGGATATAATTAGAGTTTTGAATTTATTCCGCTGCTACCATTATGAGTTGCATTATCAATAGAGGATAAGTGAGGCCCTTCCAAAAGCAGTCCTACAACGACTGTGTTTCACCCATGAACTTGTATGTACTGGGTTCGATCTCCACTCTTCAGCCTTTCCATCACTTTCTTAGTGGTTAGCACTGTCACCTTGCACCTCCAGGGTTCAGGTTCGATTCCTGCCTCAGGGTGTTTGTGCATGGAGTTTGCATGTTCTCCCTGTGCTTGGTGGGTTTTCTCCGGGTACTCGGAATTTCTCTTACAGTCCCAAGACATGGGATTGGCATTCCCAAATGACAAGTAGTGTGTGAATGTTGACCGGAGTTCCTACCAGGGTCGAAAAAAAAGCAATACAATGGTCACCATTGGCCTCCACGGCATGGTTGGACTACGGAGGTTCCTAGATCCATATATGCACACATTCCTTATGCTCTCAGAACCCCAGAATTACAATTTAAATCCTGGAAAATGCCTGTTCCATAGAGTAAGAAAAAGTCCAGATATGTGATAACCTGGACATCCAGTACATTTAGTTTGTTTTCCAATAGTTGATGCAGGCCAATAATTTGATGCTTCTGAAGCGGTGACTTTTTTTCTTGTTTGTGTGTGTGTGTGTGTGTGTGTGTGTGCAAATATATTTCATTTCACACTAATGACCTCTAAACACTGTATATTGGTCTCAAGAGATTGCCCAAAATCTGTGATGTTGTAAAGGAAGCGAGATTTTCAGCGTATCAGGTAAAATCAGTGTTCACAATACCCATTAAACTCTAATGTCAAGAATTTCAGATTTGTGTGTTGATTGGCTAATCTCAAATTTATTTATCACAAATACAGCATCTGTTCCTATAAAAAAATAAAATACTGCCAATTTTGTGGGGGACTTTTTTTTTTAACTAACGCAAGAGCAGTTTTCGTTTGCAAAATGGTTGAATGTCAGTAGGTCTGTAATTCAGATATGCCACTACTGACACATTTGTGTGGTCTGTTTAAGAAGGAGAATGCACATATTCACTGGCATAACAGTAAACATGCAAGCACGAGTTCTCTGTCAGAAAGTGATGAGTTCCTTGTTTCCATTCTCCCAAGGAAGCAGTGCCTTGATTAAGAGGAGCCCATATTCACAGTGAGCTTGATGTATTGATTTTCTTGCGGCAGCACCTGCTACCGTGACAGCGTATTTGCACCGTACTGCAATGTGATTCTTTTTATTGCAGACGGATAAATGAACATTCAGCAGAGAATGTGAACTCCAAGACCTGCAAATCTCACCTCGGTGTCAGCACAGTCATGATCAAATTGGATCTCCACATGCTGAAATTGTGTCATGACCCAATTACACTCAAGATGTTGTCTCAAGTCTGTGCCTCCTCCCTTTTCTGTAGAGTGGAGCACTTTGATATCACGGAGCAGAGCACTTTCTGTGGACGCTTCTGCTAGTCTGGGGGTCGGCGGCGGTTGGAGCAGAGACCATCATTTCCATAGCAACTCTGAATTCAGCTCACGGGTGCACATATAAATGAGCCAGAGTGTGCCCTGTTTGAAATTTCATTTCTGTTGTTCTTCTTTGTTTTTCTTTTGAAGTGTAGGTTCGGCGGGCCTTTCTTCCTTTGGGCCTGACTACTTTTCAATTTTGCAAGGATTGCATGGGTATGATATTAAATATTCACAAGATCACCACGCAAAAACACTGCGTGTAGGCGAGACCTTGGGCCGTCTGTTACCAAAACAAATGCAGCTTGCTGAATGCTGGAGACAATTAGTCAACTAGCACTAAAAAAAGAAGAAAGAGACTGCAATGGTTTAATATAAACACAATCCCTTTAAGCAGGATGAATTAGTATGCACACGCTCAATATTTCAGGCTAATCGGATGTTTTGCAGGAAGTGAGCTTGTAATTTCTGAAAATTTATTTGGCTACTTCACTTGGTTTGTTTAAAAGTGCAAACAACATCTGTATGTACTACTGTTCTTGCTTTAGTATAAGATATTTCCCTACTCAAAAATGGTTTGAACATTTTCACTGGAGAATAAACAAAAAACAAATAAATCCCCTGGATTTGTATTCATACAGCCACAAGAGCATTAGTGAGATCAGTTACTGATTTTGGGATGTTCAGGGGGCAGGTACAGTTCATCCCAAAGCTGTTCAGTGGAATTGAGTTCTGTCAGGGTTTTGTGCAGGACATTTGATTTTGTCCTCATCACACAATGTCTTTCATGGAGCTGGCTGTGCACTGTTGTCATGCAAGTTTGTTCCTCTTAGCTCCAGTTAGGGGAAATTATAATGCTATAGCATACAAAGACATTCTATATAACAGTGTATGAACTTTGTAACAGTAATGAGAAGAAACACTACTGGTTAGGTGTCCACAAACTTTTGGCCATATAGCGTACAGATCAGAATGATTTTTTTCGTGCATTGTCAGCATTTACCATGCTATCATCAGAACCTCAAATTGTTTTTGATAGCGGTTGTGTACAGTAAAATTACAACTACATACAGAGCAGCAGTAGAGTGTAACATGTTTACAGCTATAATAGATTGCTCAGCTCAAGGAGTTTCAGTGCAGCTTATCCGCTGTGCTGAGGAATGGAGGTTGCTATAGTGTGATTTAGTTGTAACTCAAAATAGACCAAAAGAGCAATCTTTTTCTTCCACAATAAAACTGAAAAAAGACCACATATAAATCTGAAACGATTTGTGAGTTTTAAAAGTTTAGAAACTTTTTTGAACTAATAATGCAAACAGTGCTCTCATGTTCTATCAAGGTAAATGGAGAAAGTATAAAAAAAAATTGTGTATTTTATTATTGTTTTATGTAGTTTATTAATGTGTAAAAAAATATTTTAGTGTAGCATTACGATAACTACATTGTTAACGTGATATTTTTCAATGGAATAAAATAAATCATAATATTTTAAAACATTGATCTGTTCGGTAACCATTTATTCTCCATGAGTAACCCTGGCACTGCATCAATCCTCAAACCAACAAAATGTGAAAAAAATACAAATATTTAACATTAAAAACAATATTTTTAAAGAAGAAACTTACGTTTGATTACAAGTACATGTCAAACAAATGTTCCTTTAAAAACCTCCCTCATCTCAATTCAATTAACAAGGTTTTAAAATGTTGTTAGAATTGAAATGCCAAAAATCAGGAGAAGAAAAATAAGTAGATGGAGAGAGCATTCCGGAAGATTACAGCTGGAAGCCAGGGATAAGCCTCTTTAAAGTGCAAGCCCAAAAGGCTTCATGACTAATTGCATTGGAAATGCCTTTGTAAGACAGGATTGAGTCTTAAGTCCCACACATCCTTGGTACTATATTCCTGCGTGATTATTTTTAGAGACGAGCGACGTGGAGCTCAACTTTCTAACACTTGGCAGACGGTGATGTGACTGTGGCAAATAGTGAATGTTCTGATACGGTGAACATATGCCGTGCACCAATTTCAGACCTGAAATCTATATATATATATATATATATATACACATACTGGTCCTTCTCAAAAAATTAGCATATTGTGATAAAGTTCATTATTTTCTGTAATGTACTGATAAACATT
>JAQMYJ010000016.1:4468848-4482795 GCA_030014305.1 Clarias laeviceps | reverse complement strand
GTACACACTCTCCTAACACACATTTCAGTCCAAACAGCTTGAAAAAGTGCATGTAGGACCGTATGACCCCTTTAAACTGCGATGAGTGGCACGCGAGCAGGGTGATGTTATGTGCTCCAGGGACTTCAAAAGCACGAATGGAATGGAATGACACCTTCTCATCCCTGCAATAAAGACAGGCGTGAGAGGACTGCATGAGCTTCCACGGCACTCTCACTCTTGCACCGAGTCAGGCTTTTGTGATCCTGCCGCTGAAGAGGAAAAGGTCTTCACATTAAGGCCCCCGTTCCCAGAAGGGAAAGCCGCCCAGCCCCCTGGAAGTCCATCTGTGGCCGCACCCAAGGAGAGCTGGAAGGGGCGGTTGGCCAGTTAGCATGAGAAGCTGATTGAGGGAGCATGCAGGAGCCGTTGCCCACGCGAGCTACTTTTCACTCTGCCTGCTGCCATTGCTCACCAGCCTTGTGCTCACATGATAGCGGAGCCCTGCCTCCAGACCCGCATGTGCACACCTTCTCTATTTTCCTTCCCCTTTTTTTGCTTTTTCCCTTTTTAAACCCATTCCCTCCCCACTTTTTCAAATAAAATGATTCTTTTTTCATTACACCTTGCCTCGTGTCCATGTGTCTGTGGTGCCACCCACACATTACACTGCACTCTGGCATGAACTTATCATTGGGAATTACAAAATGTTCCTGAACATTGAAGATTCTATTACTAACATAATTAGGACTGATTTCTCACATCTCCTTCTCTCAGCTGCACTGGAACGTGACTGTACTGTTGCTTTTGTTACTCTACTGTTACATTTGCACTGAAGTAACGGTATGTCTTTAAGAAGACCATTCCCAAAACAAAGTAGTTCAATAGCCCTCGGATAAAGGCTGATTTGAGGCTCTCTTGTGACAGCAGGAAGAAGTGAAGGTAAGAAATGATAAGTCATGAAATAGGCTAATTTCCCTTTGTAGTCAAACTTAGTATTGTTCTGAAATAATCTGCACTTATATTAAACTGCACTAAACTACATTCATATGCAATTAATTTAACTAGTTAAGAAGATAAATTACAGCAATAGACTCTAATAGTGCCCTGGGCAGATTTTAAAGACCGTTCAATCTGCCCGGGGCAAAATAAGAGTTAAATGGGAGACAAGGGGCTCTTTCCAACTACTGAAAATGCTAATACCGTGTATACTTGCCATGGTTGAGCAAAGAGCCTTGGGATGTCTGCTAGCATGATCGGTTAGTGTCCTGCCTGAAAGGACCACATGAGAGTAGCCAAACCTTCAAAGGACAAGATCCCAAGCTCAATTAAAGGCAAACAGTGGAACGCATGAACGATGATGACCTTTGCTGGTCAGATGGTAAATCAATAGTGAGCGATGTTTGCTAGTCACACTAACAGTTGACCGATTGTCTTGTGAACAAAAGACCTTGTTTGCTTATTAGGAGACGTTGGGAAATTGACGGTATAGCATAACTGTGCTGAGGTATTTTTGTAGTTTTTAGAACAACAGCAGCCCTTGAACCACACCACAAAAAGAATCTATGAATGGAGGTGAATGAAAGCTTTTTTTCTACTTTATATTAGAACCAATTATATTTTCTAAGCACCAAGAAATGGAAAATTTCTTCATTTGTTGTCTTTTTTCTAATCTCTAATATGTGTTGTTTGTGTGCCTAGCTATCCGGTATGTTTTTTGCTAGAATTTACAATGATGTAGCATTTGCATTGCAAAAATGATAAAAATTGTTATAATGAGTGTTCAGGGTCTTCAGTTGGCTCTGGTAAATGAAGAAAGATCATACTGACATATAACCCATATGTAAGACGCACCTGTTTCACACGCAGCCAGCTCTCACGAGGCCAAACTATTTTCAGGGTGCGTTTCATCTTTTTCTTTTCCAACAGCTGAGTTTTTTACCCAATTACGGTGATAAAGACAACGCCTTGAGATATTTATCTCCTCTGAGAATCCATAAAAGTGGGGCAGAGAGATTGCGAGGGTGGAGTTCATGAGAGTTCGGAATGATGAATAATGCTGTAACTTTACAGGGCAACGTTGGACTACGTTATGACACACTGACCTTTTTAAAATGCTCACTTCGGGATAAAATCCCAATTTGCACCTTAATACTGTAATGTAACTTGTTCTCATGGCTTTATCGGACTGCAGCTGCCATCCTGTAGTAAGGGCTTAATTAAGAATATTTACGAGATACTAAGAGCTTACGTTGTGACCAGTGAAATAATCTAGACAGATGTGGCATTTGGTGAATCTGCAGTGTATTTGTACTGTATACACTTCACAACTAAATATCACAGATAATCAAAAACAGAGTGTTAAAGTGGGGTTACTGTTGCAACCAATTAAATTTATTTTCCAATAACAGTATGTCCTGGAGTGCTTCATTCTTCTTATACAAAAGCAAGTTGGCAATAATTGCAGAACTCAGATTTTTATTTTATTTTATACTTTTGCAGCTACAGTATGTTTAATGTTGTGTATGTCCTTAAGACAAGTTTATCATATACATTATGTAACATCCAGAACATAAAGCATCCATTATATAACATCCAAAAATATCCACATATCCAAGTATCCCCATATCAACTATTATCTATTTTTCTTTAATCATTTTATATTTAGTCTTAATCTGGAGTTTTGGCCAAACAAATCACTGAGTACAGTATGTTGTTACTATATAAACGATTACAAATATGCAACAGAAATATATTCAACATCTTCTGACCAATCAGAAACAAGAATATTAAAAAGCTACACTGGCTACAAGTTTCATTCAATTCAAACCCCTGCCATGAAGACCAAACTGTAAGTTGTTAGGTACTGAATCTTGTTCACTAGACATACAGTACTTGGCATGGTATGGTGAAATCAATCATACATAGACAATAGATAACACTCTTCAGTTGGCTATATATAACTTCAGACAAACCGGTATTGAAAAAGCATCACACTTCACCCCACTTTTGATTTCATCTCATCCCATTGAGCATGCCATCATGCATCAGTTGGTCTCAAAGTAAATGCCTGCCTCAGACGCTTAACATGATTAGCCACAAATTTACATTTACATTCCAAAGACAGAGCCAGCGTGAAAGCCACATCATTAGCACCAATTATTCAAGATAAACAAGAATAAAGACTCCGAGTACATGCTGCAATCACATGCAGTCAGAGCTCATTAGGGTAGCATGGCAGCTTTACCCGGAGCTGTGAAGCATCCTCTGCTCATTAGGTCAGGGGAAAGAGAAATCCGGAGTCGTGATGCACTTGACATCCCACTAGTTCCTTGCTCGGGCAGGCAAAATGGGTTGCAAAACCACATACAAGAAACGTGTCTTGTCATTCATTCCCTGCTTTCTGTTTTTGACCTACATTCCCTGTCAGGCAAAAAATTGCCAATGCTACTATTGCTACTGTACATGAAATGTGAGATTGAAAGTGGGTGGGGTAAAAACAAAAAAGGATTTTGAGGCAGGCTGGTTGGAGCTGACTTCAGCTTTTTTCCTCACTGCTGTAAGAGTGCAAACATTCAGTAAAGGTGTGTAATAATCCTGACAGGTCCTGGAACAGGTGACAAGTGAGAAACGAAAAGCTGAAAAGTTCTTCTAACCGACTACGAGGAATCACTGTGAAAGAAAAGGGCTGCAGTGAATCATTGCATAAAGAATTAATGGCGTTTTTACGCTTGACTGAATACACGGGTCATTATTGCAGGTTGGTTTTTACATTGATGGATTTCTTCCAAATTGCAGGTTGATAGCAAACTCTGTCTAATGGCTAAACAATGCAAAATAGCAGATATTTTAAAGTTGCATTACTAAAAGAAAGGGCTTCATTTACAATAGGTTGTGTTTAATACCATGTGTATTGAATTGGATCTATTGCACAACATTCAAAATTCAGTCATTCGGATGGGTCTCCAGTGTGTGTATACAAAAAAAAATAAAAAATGAGAGAAAAAAAAAATCCTGCTTTTTGTCCTTTTTTTTCTTTTCATTTTTGTATTGTCTGGGGCTTAAAAAAGCTGATTAGATTCTCTCCCCATTGTGATCTCATATAAGAACAGACCCTCCCCAACTTGCTCAGCTTTGCTGTTCTCTGTAGGGGCATGGCTTAGCTCATTTACATTAACCCTGAAATGGCAGGTTCAAAGAAGGAATTAGTAAAATAGCATAGCATATAGCATTCCTGGAAGGAGCCTCCAGTGTTACTAACAGTGTGTTGTAAGGGGAAAGTTTTCGGGACAGATGAGTTTACACTTTGTTTTTTCGGTATTTTTTATTTTTTTGTCTCAATAACTTCAAAACAGTAACAGCAAGTATAAGGTAGGTGAGAACAAATACTTATTTGTTTTCACAGATATTACTCAACATTAATTAAAAACTGATTGTAATTGTATTCAAATGCATATTTCTGCCTTATAAGTGTAATGAAACACTTCAGGACATTTGCTGTAATCATTAATCCAAAGTTGAGCCCTGCAGACATGTCACTCCCTTTATTGTTCCTGCTAATGTTGATTTAATTAGTGTTAAGTTTAATTAGAGTTTTAGTACATTCTCTCATCCCTGATTAAAACTTCAGAGGAAACATTAAGCAAAGGCCGGCTGATTTTCTAGTCTATAAGAAACTATTTTTATCTCAATTTTTTATTAATATTTTTAGTTGAATCCAGTTTCATCCCCGAAGCACAAAATGCCTTTCCATGCCATTATAAATTTTGAAACTGGAAGCAGCAAAAGCTCAATCAGTCTTCCTCACTCTCAAACATAGCCTGAGTACAATAATGAGGTTATTAATTGGACCTAAGATTGGATTCTGTCGCCATGTGGTCGCAGAATACTTGAGTTAAACAGATTTGGATTTAAGAAATAAGTGCAAGTTGAGGTCAAGTGTTTACTTTTGCCAGTACTATATAGCTTATATACATCCCCAAGCCCATGGTGCAACAGATACCGAAGTACTGTTACGGTACACAGGACTACATAAACTGCAAATGCACACCAGTATGAGACGAATGCAAACAATACAATAAACACACAGGACACTGCATGTCAACCAGACAGGACAACAGAGCAGCAACTTAAAATTCTTGGTTGGTGTTTTTCTCTTTTCATTGTATATGTACAAACTATTACTCATGCATACAGTTACTGCTATATGCACAGTCTCATACAGGGTTAGGAGGGGAAGATTATTCTTAGCATGCCAATTACACTGGATCTAGAAAGCCAACCACTTTGTCATGTTTTATAACAATCATTTTAATTCATCAATATTATATGATTTGGGGAGTCTGACCTGGTTGATTTTTATTATTGGGAGTTGCCATTCCCTATTCCCCATGTAAATTATTCTTGTGGATGTAGCAATGATGAAATGATAGTAATAACTGTCTCCAATACCAAAAAACATCTCTAATAACAGGATTATAAAGTGCAGTTATGACGTATTGGGAGGATTTGGATAGTCTGGTTGAGTCTTGTGTTGAGTATTCTGACTGATCATGGTAAAAACATGTCGCAGAGACTGGTGGTGGTAGCACGTATGTTCCGGCATCTTCTGCAACAGGGAAAGGGATGAAAAGACAATGAGAGAGCTGAGGCATCAGTGGTGCATACAGAGACACTGGGGACCTTCTCAACTCTCCACACTTCACTCTAAGGTCTTCGACAGCTGTTAATTTTCATACCAAAATGTGAGATATCAGGATGTGCTCCATTCTGCCTTTGTAGAAGGTAGTCAGGATGAGAGGTTGGAGGTTAGCACATTTCAAACTACAAAGGAAGTGGAGAGGCTGCTGAACCTTCTTGGTTAGGCAGGTGGTGTGGAGAGTGCAGAATACATAGATCACCTGTCATTGACAACTCTCCAAAGTTGTTTTGTGCAGTGGTGGGTGTTTCAGTTGGGTGCTTCCAAGGTAATCTATCAATTATATACAGTTTATCTACATTAGTGATCTACATTTGTATTACCATCAACAACCTTGATAATATGCTTTTGTCATTGGCCTGAGTATTCATGTCTGCGGCACACCAGAGTTCAGTGTGGTGTTGCGGGAGGTGGTGTTCCTGGCACTGATGGACCAGAGTCTCTGTCAGAAAATCCAGGATCCAGTTGCAGAGACAGTTGATCAAGCCTAACATGTTTACAATCCCTATGAGTTGCTGTAGGTTTATTTCAAAAAGTAAAAACAACTTAAGCCAGCCAGTCATTATGAATTGCATTGCGTTCTTCAAACCATGGCCCTTTACTTAATACAGCTGTATACACATCACTGATAAGCCATTACAGGGTTATTGCTGAAGCCTGTCCCAGTTCCTTTAGATGCATAAATTTGCTAAAATGAGAAAATGAATAATTCGAGCTCTGCTGGAATGCTCCGATCATGGGGTTATCTTCATACTCTCTTAGAAGGTCTCCTATTAAAATGTGCATTAATACGCAGGCGACGCTGCAACAGAAGTATCCTTGATGGCTTTGGCGAGCTCACATGAAACAATTATGAGCTGCTTTATTACTTTGCAATGCACTTTGTGATTCCCATGGAGGTCCTAAGTAGTATGCAGATGAGTAGAAATAAAACTACTCTCTCTCTCTCTCTCTCTCTCTCTCTCTCTCACACACACACACTCATTCTCTCTTGTCTGTAATAGCTCACTCAGGGACCATGATGCATTGTTTAAAATAAAACAGCTATTAGAGGCTAGATGCTCGAGTGAGATATCACTGTACACAAATAGGCCATTTTGCCATAACTAGGACATGTTCGTGGAATAATAACAAGACCCAGAAATTAACATTTCCAAAGGGGGGAAACAAAAGCTTGTTGGAGGGATTGTAAGGAAACAGGAAGTGAGCTGAGATCAAAGCAGCATCACCAATCATTGGTAATGGCAATGAATACTTTGTTACTTAAAATATGATCCAGCAATGCAATTCATGTTTCAGCGCCTGGCTTGCCAGCTTCACTGCATCCTATTTCAGCTGAGGTGCCTATTTTTGTCTGCCAGTTTGTGATTTATATAATTAGTCTCACTAGATTTCATCCCACATCATCTATATTTACTCAAAATCTAATTAAAAAGGCAACGTGTTTTCTCTGTTTTCTTGGGTGGTACACAGCAAAACATTGTATTTCCGTATGTTAATTTATAGAGCCCATATATTTTCTTTGCAGTGTTTGACCATAAACATTGGCTTGCAGTTACTCTTGCAGGTTTATATATTTCACAATCCAAGGGGTTTTCGAAGAGTTTTTCCTTTTCTCACAAATGTGAATGAAATTTGATTGTGTTTACAAGCTGTTGGAGCCCCAGTGTCACTGTTTACACCCAAGCCAATTTGACATCACCATAGTCTGAAATACTGTTGTCCAAAAGTTTCTGCTCTAAAATTCACACCTTCATGCTTGACTAAATTTTCTAAAGAAACTGCCTTCCGGAGGAAATTTTTGACCAGAGGTATGTTTGGAGCAGTAAAAGAGAGGCATTCAAATTCTGGAATTTCCTTTGGGATCAATAAAGTACACATCCATCCAATCATCCATCCATCCATTTAATAAGCCTGGTGGTGGTGGTCGTCTCTGTACAGTTACACAAACACTTGGAATTTCAAGCGCACATCAGATCTGGCTGTGGACTGCAAAAAAGTAAGCTAACAATTAGCTCTTGGAGCCTCAACTATTTAAAAGTAGACCATACTTAAAAGTTGGGACCAGGAAAGCAACAAATTTATTTTAACACCAAGATTTCGACTAAGAAGAGTGATCAAATATCCAATGAGAACTGTCCTAGACGGTTGTTGATGGCTACCAAAAACATTTGCTAAAGGACATTTACGCAAATATTGTGTGCTATATACAGTATATATTAAAGACTTTGATGTTGTATGATCAATCTGATCCAGAAAAAAGCACAATATTGCCACGACATCTATGTTCATAATGCGTGTATATATTTGGTCATGTTGTATTCAAGTATTCAATAGCAAAATCAATTCTGGTTATATTGTATGCAATAGCAAAATGAACCAGCACTGGTGTGCTAATTAAATCCTATCCAGTTGCAAGTCACACTGACATTTGTGCCTTTAGTTGCTGCACGTTCACATTATTCTTTCTCTTCTGAAAATAATAGTAATAAATATAATAACACAAATCTGGCATTCAGTGCTGAAAAGAAAATAAACCACGCTAGGCATGCTATTCAACCACTGAAATGTCATGCAAAGTCATAGTGACATTTTTTCACCTTTCAACACAGTTGGATAAGTAGCTAGCGGTTCCTCGATAATATTACAGAGGATGGAATAAATTCAAGAGTTTAACTAAACAGATTGCAATGACACACAACCCATTATCCATTTCCTCAATTTACAATTGCTAATACAGAAAAAATATGTGCATTTTTTTCAAATAAGCTTGGAAAAGAAGACACAAGAAGCAATAAACCATCGCCCAGGCCCTCAGGTCTGTTGCAATAGAAATAGTTCATTAAGGCATTTAAATAGCCAATAGAAGCCAGAGTGAATACTTTGGTATGTACAGTAGGTGGTGCTATAAAAAGGATGTCATTACTAGTACTCGATTGCATTGTGCAAGTCCTCGTAAATAGAAAATATGAGAATTATATCATAATTTTATTTAATATTACAGCTGATCACATTTTAAACCTGAAACAATATTATCATTATTTCGCTTTATTGTGAATTGCATCATTTGAAATAGCAGCCTAGCTTTCATTTGATTTGCACATAATTTGTTGTGTAACAAATCTGTGTATTCAATGAAATTATTTATTAAATTGTTTATAATATGCTCCCGTTCAATACTTTTACAAATTTTGGTCTGTGTCATTTATTTAATCACAGATTTCATCAACACTCCCTGATTTCTCCAGAGAAGTCTATTAAAATGCGTGCTTCTGGTGTAAGGTGAATCTCTAGCATTCTCTTGATTTTGTGGTAAGTCATCTTACTTGGTAGCTACTAATAGTGACCAGTGCTGCTTGAATGTTGAATCACCGTCAGAGGCTTTAGACTAGATGGTAATTCAGTAGTTAAAGTATGTACATACTGTACATTGTACTGTACAATATTACAGACAGTACCATATTGGATACTTGCTGAGCTTTGGTATCCTCTAAGGTACCCAATTATTACCATGGTATTTACCAAAGTATTTTGTATTAACCTTTGGGCACCATAACAGCTAAAATGGCACTGCAGAGATTAATATATAAATTTTACCATTATGATAAATAATCATGTATAACATATTTTTGACATCCATCATCATATACCATGGTACAGGTACCATCGGGGAGTGTGCATGTTCTCCCTGTGCTTGGTTTCCTCCCACAGTCCAAAGACCTGCAGATTAGGCTAATTGACGTTCCCAAATTGCCCATACTTTGTGAATGAGATTGTGAGTGTGTGTGTGTGCCCAGCGATGGATTGGCACCCTGTCCAAGGTGTACTTCACCATGTGCTCTAAGTCGCCTGGGATAGGCTCCTGACCCCCCGCGACCCTAAATACATGATAAAGCGGTATAGACGATGCATGAGTGAGGTACCATTGGACTACCAGGATACCTATATTAAAATTATAATGATTAGCCTAACTAGAATACAGGAAGTGATATTTGGCTAAAGTACGTACCACTATTGAATGGTGTACCTCTGGAAGATTCTTATAGCTTGGTACTGTATCCTGAAAGGGGCTGCAATGACAGGATTGTATACAGTACACAGATTTCGTAGAAACTCCAGATCTTTGTATTAGAAACAAAATTACAGGCATACAAATCTGTTGACGCTTACATCAACAGTATTGAGGACAGTATAGAGGATGCCATGTCACTGTCACTAATATTAACTCAGTTTTTAGCTAAACAAAGTCAGTTAGGCAATCCTGTCCTGTTTAGGTAACTTCTCAGTAAGAATAGGACCTAGCCATCTACTGTAGCATAAGCTAGCTAGTTAATCGATGTGCATTTTTGCTTTATAGGCTTGTTTAAGCAATATCATTTAGGGGTGTTTGCTAACTAGAAAGCTAAACCTGTTACATATTAGTTAGTAAGCCTAATGTAAAATAAAATAAAAATAAAATAAAGTAAATAAATAAATAAAGTGATAGTCAGCTACTTTCATTGGTACTGCAACAATGACTCTCCTCAGACCTTTTACTGTTTATAGATAGCAAGTTTAAATACAAATGATGCCACAGCTACTGTATCAATGGCTTGAAGCTTGAGAAAGGAGAATGTGGTGTGTTCATAGAAAAGGAGGGCTAGCATTTATCCTTTATCATTTAGCATCTCCTCTATCACAGTAGCTAATCATGAGAACCTGTCAGGTTATCCATGCAAAAGTGGGTAGAAAGCGCTTTCGTCAGACTGTATTATGCCACCCCGCTGATCACACGTGCACTTGTGTTCAGTAGTTCCTAATCACATTGCACCTGAGTCTTGGTTTTGTCTCATAAACCCTCTATTTAAGTTCCAGGTTTTCCTGTTTCTCTTTGTCTTGCACCTGTTGTGTTAATTGTGTTTTAGTGCACTCATGCCTAGATCATGGCCACAGTTCATACTTAGACTTGCCATAAGCCTAATTATTGTTTGTGTGGGAGTTCACAAGAGGATCTGCACCTGCATCTGACTGCACTTATTATTCCTGAAGAAAAAGGTATTTCCAAAAATGAGGGTTGTTAACATGCAAACCATGTATTCAAAAGAGATGTGTTTTATTCAGGTTTATTCCCTTGAAAATTATTAGAAAAATATAAAAAGCTTAACAACACCAATTAAGTGCTGAAATAAACTTTATAAAGAAGAATTGATATGTACTGTAAATGGGGCTTTACAACACCAATAACACACCAGTCAATAAACTACATTGAGATACATGAGGCCTCTCCAGATGTTCTATTAATAATTTTTTCATAATCTTTAACTATTAAATTACAGTATAGTCTTAGATATAAGATATAAATAACAGGTCAGAGTTCCGAAAACGTTTAAACAGAAAGAAACATCAGTAACATTTTATTTGAAGGCCATACACAGGCCCTTCAGTATCACGGTTGCTTAGTTGTTAGTATTGTCGCCTTGCACCTGCAGGACTGTGGTTTGATTCCTGCCTCGGGGCTGAGTGCATGGAGTTTGCATTTTCGTCCCGTTAATCAGGCGTTAAGCTGGCAACTCGCCCTTAAATAATCACATCGATAACTATTGTGCCACAGAAACGATAAATATATCTCCAGGGTGGCAAAATCTGTTGCCAGATATGCTGCATGGCACATTGATGAACCAAAATACCAAAAAAAATATCAACACATCTTTATTAGAAAGTCATAAGATTTCAGTATAAAGCAAAGTTGGAGCTTTTTGGTAAAAAATTAATGTTACTACTACTACTATTACTATTATTATTATTATTATTATTATTATTAATAATAAATTAGGGCTTAATAATAATAATAAAATTGTGTTCTAACACAATATTCATGAAAAAAGTTGTAGTACGTAGGTTGCCTATCCCGGGAGACGTAGGGCACGAAGCGGGATACACCCTGAAGGGAGTGTCAATCCATCACAGGGCGCATACACATATACATACACTCACATGCTTATTCACACACTACAAGCACATTGGGAACACCAATTAGCCTAATCTTCATGTCTTTGGACTGTGGGAAGAAACCGGAGTACCCAGAGGAAACCCACCAAGCACAGGGGAACATGCAAACTCCATGCACACAGACCCTGAAGTTGGAATTGAACCCGGACTTGGTGGTGCTAACCAATAAGCCACCATGCCACTTAAATTGTATTACTATTAAAACATAAAAAAAAACAATATATGGGCTGGGATAGAGCTATGTTGCCTTGGAATAATGCTTCATATATCTATATTTTACAATATTTTTTAAATCATTGCTGCTACTTCAGAAATGTGAAATGTTTACTGTTTCTCTTCCCACTACCTCAACTCATACCTTATCACTAAAAAAAAAAAAAAAAGTACTGTAGCATGTTACGTTGTCATGTTACGTTGTTCTGTAGCTCTTTGTCTGCACATTTCCACGTGCACTTTGTTGTCTGTTGTCTATTGTTGTCTCTTGTTTGTATATTTTCTCTTTTTTGTATAGAAATAGATAGTTTTTTAGGATAGCTTAAAAATGTAAATCTGTCATATCTATAGTCAGCTAATTTGATCTCTTAGTTAGCTAGCTGGTTCCGGTAAAGTGTGTTTCATTTCACTGTGTACTGAACTGTATGAATGGTTGGAATGACAATAAAAGCCTACTTGACCTGACTTGACTCATTGTAGTTTTCAATGCAAATACAGTCGGTACAATAATGCACTTCTGAAATAACAATATTAATAGATTATAGAAGATTTCTTAATATTCAGTATCCTGTTATGCTGAGTTTATGTCAAGACAAATATTCACTGTTTGACATAAAACTTTGACAAATTGACAAATAATGCTATAAAATATTTATGCAAACCTTAATAATAACCTAATGAACATAAAGGCAATGCTTAGTGTAAATGTAAATAAAATGTTACAGGAGTTTTTATTTTGCAGAGATACTGGAAGGATTATGGAATATTAAGTTACAATTCTATTTGAATTTAATGTTCAATCTAAATATAACATTTCTCACAGAATTATTATTATTATTATTATTATTATTATTATTATTGTTGTTGTTGTTGAAGTCTTGGGGAAACAAATGAAAGAAAATGTGAGTTTGTAGCAGATTTATTTAGCAAACAATATAATTAATATTCAAGATAGACACTTTCATTACTCATGCTGCAATCTAATAAAAATACCTGCAATTTTTTCCCTAAAAGTCCCCATTTCAGTTTTATGATTTTTGAGTGACACAATGCATTGTGCGTGAACTGAATTCAACCCATCACAAGGCAGCAAGAGATATCTACTCCAGAGAAAAATATTCCAAGCGAAACATGCACCGAGACAGCTGTGAAGGAACTGACACGTGAAAGTGGAAGATGAAAAGGCTAATGAATGAAGGTGAAAAGCCCCGGCTGTGGCGTGAGAGGCAGCCAGTTAGCTATTCACAAGTGCCAGGTTATTGCTAAGGGCCTGAGAAAGAGGCAGCAGTGCAGATATAATGTCAGGGCAGGCTGACTGATGCAAGCAGGGTGGGGTTGGGGGTGCTGGAGGAAGCCCTACGGAGAGCAATGAGACTCCCCTCAGGCAAGACATGCAAAAAAGATTCAGACTGAGTTTAAAAACCTCATGAGTTCAGCAAGGCATCTAAAATCCGATTGAACAGGAAAGAGGAATGTTCTATCCAACAAGCATTTAAGGCTTAGGTCTTTGTCACGGTCATAAATATAGGTAGCTGTTATGAAGGGCTTATGTATGTCATGCAAGGAATGACAAGGCTAATTTACATTATTTATAGGCACATTTACTTTACAAGACAATTCAAGGTGATATTTAATCAATTAACATTTAGAGAATGGATATGGAAATGAAGTACAAGCCTTTTATAAATGTAGGTTTACAGTAAGTCAGTACTCATGACTCAAATATCTTTATTTGCAATGACACAGTTCCCAGATTGAAGTACTGTATATGTAGTTTTATGCCAGTTTTTAAGGGCTTATGTATGTTTTCTACAGCTCTGTTTGGTTATCATTTTTACCACCTTTGATTTTATTAGGAGAATAGATATGCCATGTAAGAATAAGCTTTTAGAATAGGTTTATGTTAGTTCTCATGACAGACTTTCACCTATACTTTCCAATACACTGTAAACCCTAATGCTCTAAGTAATTGAACAAATTGAGTACTGTTATCTTAAATAATTACAATTAGTTCAAATTAATAGACCTTGATGAGTATTTAGAACTTTTTGGTATTTATGAGTTTGTAG
>JAQMYJ010000016.1:4412464-4460742 GCA_030014305.1 Clarias laeviceps | reverse complement strand
ATTTAGGTTTGTATAAAAGTATTCTTAATAGTTTCTTAAAGGTAAAATCTGAATGTTTAGCAATGTAACTTCTATCTTTTCTTGCTCCCAGCTTATTTGATAAAATGGTGCTTTCACAGAATTGCTGAATGAATTCACTTATGTTCAGTTTATTTATATTAAAAATAACTTTTTTCCTCAGTTTAAATAGTTTTCTGTCTGCTTTGTGAAATAATTATAGGTTTTAACTGTATTTATTACAACATAAACCTTTAAATTAGACAGTTCTGAACTGTAAAAAAGATGTTCATGATGTACCGTAAATATTACAATGTAAACCCTGGAATTTGACGGGTATAAGCTGCAACATAAATTTAGCAACATAAATATGTTAATTAGACAGTAAAACTGTCTGTACTGTAAAACAAAACAATTAAAATCCGTAAAATATACAGTACAGTGGTTGCAATCCTGTAAAACTAATAACGTTGCTACCGTATTTTTGACGGTAAAGTTCTGGCAACAACAGCTGCCGTTTTTTTTAGCGTAAAATTTACGGTTTATTTTTTACAGTGTAATTCATGTTAGATATATAAGCCTATGATATAGTACAGTAGCTACAGTAGGAATAAAACATGACAATGTTCTGACTTGAAATGGACTTGAAAACTCTCGAAGCATGAGCCTTCGCATTTTAATCCTCATTCAGAACAGAGATATATATCAATAATTTTATTTACTATATACAGCATTTTATAACATTTATTTATTTAATGAAAGGTATTATTTTCATTTATATTTTAGTGGTGATAAACAGTCGCTCATTCACCAGCCTGCTTTTTCCAAGTGTCTCAAAATTAATACGACAAAACTAAAATGATCACATATCAAATAATTCCACATTTACATTCTGTTTATTATACTTGCATCTCTATCTACTGGTAAACCTGAATCAAGGTAAGTTTGACACATTTTTTATTAAGATGTTGTCGGTCTTTTGAATGCTCCCATCAAGGGGTCCCCACAGCAGACAAGTCTGATCTGCACACACAACTTGGCACCAGTTTTATGCCAGATGCCCTTCCTGATGCAACCCTTCCATTATATCCAGCCTTTGGGTTTGGACATTGACTGGGAATTGAACCTGGGCCTTTTGCGTGATGTCAGGCAAGAAAAGTACCACTGAGCCACCAATGCCATTTTTCAATATGTTCTCTATCAAAAAGTTGAGTAGAACGTTGATAGTGTTATGGAAATCCCAGGCATGGAAATGTCTGCGAGTGTTTTGCAAGACGAGCAAAGATTTGTAATAAATTTTAACTTGTTAAACGAGTGAGGTTTTTCACTACGAGCAGTACATATATGATTTGTATACAAACGAGTGTCACGTAATGACAACTAAGCCAATAGCTTCTCTCTCTCGCGCTGCGGTAATTGTCTTCCATGCTCAGTCTCAGTGCACATGTCTCATTCTTATAGTCAACATTAGTGCATGCGTATACTGTTAACGATAACATTGTGAACATGTGTGTCTGCATTTTTTTTTTATTTTGTGTCCAAGTGTACTGCTTTTTATTGCAACAATGGCCCCCATAAAGAAAAAGGTTTAAAAGGCTGTAGCAGTGTGGGAGATGAAGCTGTTTAACGACAATGCAATGCCACATTTAAACAAAATCCTCAAAAGGAGCCAAAAGCTAGTGTCATTAGATAGGTTTCTTGTTAAAGTTGCACAAAAAGGAAAAGATTCCAGTGAGCCAACAGATAGCAGTTTTTCTGTTGTCTTTCTGCGTGTGTGTCGACCTCCACCCCTCTCCCTCCTCCTCCTCCTCCTCCTTCTTCCCTCCCTCACACAAGCCCAATTCTTTTCCAAGGTAAGGTGCAGGTTAAATTGTTTTATTTTTACTTTATATTATGTATTAATCATTTTATGTGAATATTTTTGGCTTGTGGATGAATCATTTGAGTTTAGATTATTTTTTATGGGAAAATGTGCTTTGTTTCCAGAATTAACTATGCTCGCAATTCAGGGGCTTACTGTACATGCTGTACATAGAGTTTTCTGTTATAGAAATCAGAGTTTGTAAGAAGATCCATGATAAAAAGTTTTAATTTGGTCAGTGAAAAAAAATAAAAATCTAGGCTTAATGCCTTCTTGCCCATTTAGATTTGTTTTCATCAAGTTGGTTTGGCAAATTTGTCACGTAGTTCTTTTTTTTTGTTGTGTTCACACCTAAATCCTTCAAATCCATAGTGCAGTACATTGCTGTTCCACACAGGTTGCATTTCATCACAGCAGAACTCTGTCTCAGTGTGCCACAGGGTCGACGCTGTGTGTTCCCTGCTGATTAGATAACTGAATATTTTGCAACATCAAATGTAGCACGTCCTCACACACCAGCCCACCCAGCACTGTAGCGCAGTGCAGCTTCAGAGCAACTCGCAGGCTGTCCCAGTGTAATTACTCACTGCAAGCACAGATAGCGATTGATTAGAGCCAAGTCATTAAGGAAGGACTCTGCCTAGTGCAGGTTGATTACATTGGCTATCCGATGGCTTGTTCTCCCCTCCAGCGTGTTGTACGGGTGTTTTCTGCTTAATAACAAGAAGATTAGATATTTACTTTAGAAATGTACAAACAAGTAATTTGGCTGAAACTTTGTAGCAGGGATGCATCAATACCATGTTTTTCAGACTGAATACAAGTAGCTCTGGTTATGTTTTCGATTAAATAAAGTACTATGTACCTCGTGGTCAAAAAAGTGGTAAAGTTCCTTCACTTGATATTTTTACAGGAAACTTTGCAGTTTTCTTTTCTTTGATGGCTAATATTATTCATTAAAATCATTATAAATACATCCAGACTGCTGTAATTTTTTTATTGTCCTTTCATAAGTACAACAATGTACACTGGTCTTAATGTATGTCACATATTATGAAAACATGATATTTCTTAAAAAAAAAAAAGAACTATTACATGTACATAAGCATGGAATTAATGTGAGATTGATACCAACGCATCCTGGCACTGTAGTCTTCCCAACACACGAACACACAATTGCACACTCACACACTCACACACTTACACACTCATAACCCGAAGCAAAACTCTGAGTGCTCCGTCCTCTTTGATGGCGTTGGCAGTAAAACAGAAAAATGAGGTCTGTGGTATTCATGGGCACGGCTGGCCCAGATCTGTAAGCAGCCTTCAGTATAGCTGGCCTCATCCGAATCTTTCCAGCCTCTGCTGGTCCACAACTGACCTGTCACGCACAACCTGAATTAGCCACCAGCTATACTACTTTCTTCAAGGAAATTGCTGCAACAAGTAAAGTTATCGTCCAACAGAACAAGATTTTGAGCTATCAATGTCTGCTTAATAGACTTGATTTATAGGGTCAGGATAGGATAGAATAAAAGTTTACATTCTACACTAATATGTAAAGAGCAAATATAATACATTCAAAACACAGATAAAGTCTCCTTCATAACAATTTTGGATGATAACATAACATTTGAGTCCTAATCCACTATAACTATACTTTACCCTGATTTATAAATATATACAACTTTATAAAATACTGCTTTTTGAGCTTGAAGAACTTGAATTGTCCTTTTCAATGAGATGTCCTTTTCACACATGGCACACGAGAAGTCACAGCTTGAATGAATGAAGACCAAGTGTTAAGACAATACATTTTCAATTTTTTGTCTATATAGTTCTGGCATCTTGTTAATGAACATGAAATTATGATTATATTTCACTTCTTCTAAGGTTCTTGGAAATGTCACAAGACGTTCCTCAAATAATAAAAAAAAAAGTTAGAGTAGAAGATTTGTTGGAAAAATGGTTGATTGGACACATTGGACATTCACATAGCCATGGCACTAAAGCCTTATGTAGACACTTTATTTGAAAAGTGCCTTACCATTTATTTTATAAAATAAGTACCATTTATTATCTGGAAAGGTGCTAATACTTTCAAGATGTCACACAAAGGATGAGAGAGAGAGAAATAAAGAGAAAGAGAGAGAGAATGTGACTTGTCCATTTAAAATATAGATATTAAACTGGCAACATACTATGAAACTAATATAAAAATGTTCATTGGACAAATGAGGGCTCTGGTTTACAGATATTTCTGTTAATAAAGCATTGGACTTTAAAGGATGTGGATTTAAACCCCTGTTGTGGGCCTGAAAAGCATTGTGATCCCTGACGTTTGGAAAAGTACCACAACGGCTTCTCTGCGAGGGTGGAAATCATACAACCGTTTTCCCACAGCAAACGTTTTAAAGCATCAGCAGCCATGTGCAACAGAGACCTCCTGCCACACCATCTCCAGAAGAAAGAGTGCAATTGTCTGGGTGTCCCCTATCCAACAAAACCGAGATACAGGAGAGAAGATGGCGTTCCTCTGCGAGTACATTATCAGCATTCCTTTTTCACAAAGGCTGAGCAGATGCTGCGGTTGATAGCATGAGACTGGCCCTCGATATGTTCGATCACAACTCTCCTTCTCTGTGACAAGTGATGGAATAACTGTGCTACATGTGAGCAAGTGATGTTTGTGTTTAGAGTTGTTGAATGAAACAGAACATTTGGAAACTCGTCTGTGTCTGCTACCTTAAAATGTCAGTTTGATTTGGTCTCATTCTTATATATCATCATTTCTGTAGTCTTTTTAAAAAACATACGTATCATTATTTTTACTATGGTGCAGACAGTCTGTTGTATTTTGAGATTTTGTAACAGTAGCTGCATTTACATGGCCCCCAATATTCCATTAATAATGGTAATTATTAAAAACGGAGAGAAGTTTACCGTTCTTGATAGCTAGCTACAGGATATTAGTTCTTGTGCACTGTCCTCCTACTTAAACAACAGTATGTGCTTCTGTGATCATTGCCTAATTGGAAAGAAGACCAGAAAGGCAATTATTGTTCCCATGACATGATGTGGGTCCATTTTAATCATCTTTTTTTTAATAAAATTTACTGAACTTTCTCAAATTTATTTTTGTTGTCTTTTCATGGAGTTAAACGTTTCACAGTGGCTAGTAAACACATCAGATTGGCGTCCATGGAAACAGTTGTAGAATAGAATATATTTTATTGTCATTAAAACCTGCGGCATGTACAACAAAATTAGGTACAACGAAATCATTACTTTGATGCTGGATCATCAGAATGATTTTTATCTTCGTATGGATATATAAATATATAAATGTGAAAATGTATTTTATTGATTCTTTGAAATTGATCTTACTCATTTACGGGATATAAACATAGTGAGTACATGCATATACTCATCGTGCTTAGTGGGTTTCCTCCAGGTACTTTCCACGTCCAAAGACTTGCAGAGTAAGATAACTGGTATTCCCGAATTGTTTGTAGTTTGTGAATATTTGTGCTCTGTGATGGATTGCCACCCCCCTCCAGTGTGTACCCTGCCTCTTGCCCGAAGTCACCTAGGATAGGCTCCTGCAGCTGTGACTCCTGAATATACAGATATACAGGATTATATATAATGTACTATGATATATATATATTTTATTTTATTTATTTATTTATTTATTGTTAAATTTGTGTTATTCACATTTTTTTATTCCTTGACAATGTAATACCACAATGAGGTCTTTTAAGTGTTATTCATTTTGGGACTCTTTATTTGGAAACTAAAAAGGCACAGCACAGTTTTGCTGTATGGACTACACAAACTTTAAAGCTCAAAAATTCAAAACTATTGAGAGCACAGGTTTTTTTTAAGCGACCAAATTTGATATACAAAAACTTCTGGAACAAGTTATGCTCCCAATCCAAGGTTCCACTGTAGTTTAAAATTTTTCTCATCATCTTCAACAAACTGTGTAATAAAAAGATTTTGTGTGGAACAGGTTTTTTACTTTTTCAAAGTTGCTGCCAGTGTCTCACTACAAAAACACAATTAATGTACTGTATGTGTTTGCCATATTTTTTTATTTAAAACTCGACCAACAGTGTTATTACTGCTAAATTGCATATTTACACTGGCACAAACACAACTGCAGACTGATTTATCCATTGTGTCAAAACTATGGTGTGTGTGTGTGTGTGTGTGTGTGTGATGTTGACCAAATTCATCCATAAATTACCTTGTAGATAGATAGATAGATAGATAGATAGATAGAGAGAAATAGATAGATAGATAGATAGATAGATAGATAGATAGATAGATAGAGAGATGGATGGATGGATGGATGTAACTAGCTGATTAAAGATCATTTGCCCATGTACAAGCAATATATGTTGTTACAGGTATCCAAACATTTGACACACAGTGGTGGCCAAAAAATCAACATATTCAATGTATTATAGTTCTCCTTGTGTACACAACAGATGATGTCACCAATTAGTTCTAGTCTATCTGGCTAAGGGGTTGTGCTAATGAACTGGAAAAAAAAAAAAAAAGTAGTGAAAAACTGGCTATGTGACAATGGTCTCATCTTTTGGAGCCATGGGCTGGGTTTTCTCTACATGATCTTCAGGAAGAAATCAAACAGGCATTGAGAAACCAGAGTACTGCAGACATCTTTCTGACTCTATGTCCAGCCAGATCCAGCAGGTTTTGAGGAATAAAGGACTTTAAGAGTATTTTCTAAATTATTTTGGCCACCACTGTAGAGGAAGCACACATACATCACCATACTGTATATCCGCCCTATATATAAATATCTAATACATATTTTTATCATAGATGACTAGATATGTATACTATAAGAAAACCTTTCTTGAAAAAAATACATCCATATATAACATTTCTGTATGGGTCAGCTGAAAGAAATATTCTCAATGCATCCACAGCTAGTTCTGTCTTATTCATTTCAAAGGGAAATGAGGAAAAGTTATAGCAGTTTGTGTCTCCAGGAAAAAAAGCAAAGTAAAAACTCCAAATTCCACAACATTAAATGTAACTCAGTGTGATGCTTTCTTAACATGCTGTCAGTGTGTGCACAGGAACATCTCCACAGTGCAAAAAATGACATCTTAGCAAGTAAAAGTATCTTAAATCTAGTCAAATGTACCTACTATTTCTTATTTTAAGCTACTATCTTTAAGCATTGCTTTTTTATTTTCTGTTGGCAGATAATTGTGCCTGTTTTTTTTGTTGTATTAGAAAAAATATCTGCTAATAGAACAAAAAAAGAAGCACTATATGTTTATGAATTAGTTAAATAATCTTATATTTTAATTGTAATCTAATAGGAAATAATGTATGAACTTGCCGTTTATGCCTAAAATGAATAGTGAGACATTTGTAGGAAACAAAACAGGGTATACGTTCATTGGCTGTGTATAGCAATTCTTTTTTTATTTTTATAATAATAGTGATAATAATTTACAAATATATTAGTATAAGTGTATGATAAACCAGTTTTTCTATGTCCGGATATTTCTTTACCAACGTAACACAGAGTCTAACTTACTAATTATACAGACAAAGTGTTGACAATGAGTGACTGCAGTGGGTTTTGGATGTTATGAAAGAAGTTATAAACATTAACCTGAAATGTCCTAATTTTTCACAAAATATAGACAAAATGATTTATTCCAGGCGCATTTTACCTGTCAAGATTCATACAAGGTAATTTCGGTCTTTAAGAACATAGAATGAACTTTTCCACTTCTCACCTTGAACTGAGTTAATAATTTTTCGAGGTTACCTCAAGACTTTGGATGATTTTCTCCAGAAGAAAGAAAAAAACAACTCTTTAGACCTATTTGTCATTTTCTTGAGGTGTCTATCTGTACACGGGCTTGGCATTCTTCTGTCACAACAGATGTCAGTGAGCTGACGTTGACTAAGTGCTCCCGTTCACCGGCTTTTCTCATTGCATATTCGGTCCTTAATGAGTTCTCCTCCCACTCATCTGCAGAGGTTTCAGATCTCTTATCGCATCTACGATATGCACATTTCTTCTGGCTGCACTGTTGCTCACCCACGCAATCGATAAGCAGCTAAGATATCAACTTAGAACTATTGCGACCTTGGTGCTCGATCTGTTACCACCCACGTTCTGTTGGATTAAATTTAGCATTTGCTCATTTACCATTTGTTTTCAAAAGTGCTCTGTAACTATAGCATTGGGGTGACAAGAAAGGATGACAGGAGATAAATCAATTTTTAATCATGATCATGCAGCTTTTGTTGAGTTTCACCACAGTGCGCATTCAAACATAATAAGGAGTCTACTTAAAAAAAAAAGAGGGTATGTAAGGAATGTTGAATAGCACCAAGCTGGAACAAAGTGCGCTATTTGCTCAGAATGGATGCTTAATGAGAACCTTTAATTCCACATTTAGTCAGTAAGCATTGACCTGCGAGGATTAAGCCCTCTGTACTGGAGTCTGTTGCTAGGTTACCGCAAACCCTACGAGGAATCGATGGATCTTGGCCTTTTTCCACTCTGCTATGGAAAGCTGAAAGGACGGGACTGACCACTTCTTACAACAATGATTTCACATCCTTGCAAAAGAAAATACTTTCAGCGACTTTCTCTGTTGGAGGAGAGCTGTCATTGCCTTTGCATGGAGCGAGACAGAGATGCCGAGACATAGTGAAAGAATAAAGGAAAAGCCAGACAGAGAAATGACAAGGAGAGACTTTGTGAAGGAGATATTGTTTTTTGTTGATATCGCTCATATTAATATTAATAGAAGCTGCCATGTTTTCAAAGTCAACCTCTAATGTCAGCTCAAAAGTTTTCACATAGGGTTTATTCATTATGGCTATGGCACTAGGGTCTTATGTAGGCATCCTAAAATGTCTTATCATTTATTTTATATCAGTTCCAAGGTGCCAATACTTTTGGAGGTAGCAAGAGACAGAGAGAGAGAGAGAGAGAGAGAGAGAGAGAGAGATCTTTAATCATTTAAAAATGGACAACTCCAAAGTATTGGCACCTTTCCAGTTAGAAAACGGACAACACATTACATGAAAGGTGCCAATATTTTTAGAGTGACTTATATTAATAGAGTCACACAAAGTGAGAGAGAGAGAGAGAGAGAGAGAGAGAGAGAGAGAGAGAAATTTCCAGAGCTTCAAAATATTGGCACCTTTCCGGATAAAACATTTTATTTGAAGGGTGCCAAGACTTTTAGAATTTAATTGGAGTGACTTATATTCACAGATTAACACAAATAGATTGAGAGAATGAATAAGAAAGATAGACAGAGAGAGGGAGTTGTATATTCTAGTCATTTTAATTTAGGACAATTAAAAATGAGTATCTAATATTGCCAGATAAAAGGGGAAATTACAGAAAAATTGTAACTTGGCTGTATTTTTTAAGGTGCCAGAATTGGAGTGAATTTTATTGAAAAAGTAAAAAAAAAAAGAAAATAAGATAGAACAAGATAGATAGACAGATAGACAGATAGATAGATATAGAGAGAGAGGCGGATGTTGAACGTTTATTGGTCTTTTATTGTTTTCTTTTAATCTGAAATAGATTTTCTAATGTTGATCTTTTATTGGGTGCTTGTGCAAACTTTGGATGAGAATTTTGAAAATAGAAACTCATTCATCAGATCTCTAACGTAATATATCTGTATTATAAAATTGTCATTTCAACCTACTGTACCTAGCATTTTGGAATGAATGCAAAAGAGCAAAATTTGAAGAAGAAGAAGAAGAAGAAGAAGAAGAAGACAATAACCAGTGAGGCCACATAGACACAGTGGGATTAGTTACAGTGTGACTGAAGAAATCCTCACTGAAATCCTCAACAATCCGCTTGGAAACAGTGGAAGCCCGGATATCAAGCCATGCCACTGTTACAGTGTGTGTAGTGTGTGTGAGTGTGTGGGTATTTGTGCCTATGGAAAAGTTCAAATCTCGGCTTTAATGAGGAGCAGTGAGAATGTGTTCAAGTCTAAGGTGCAAAAGTGAAGACACTAATGTGCTTAGCAGTGGAATATAGTGAAATGTGTGCAGCCCAAAAGTGAAAGAGCGGCCATTAAAAGCCATTTGGTCTGCGCATGGCTCGCTAAAATGATCACAAAGACCCACTTCACTGTGCAAATTGTAAAAAGATGTTTTATTCAAAAGCACTGGAGTAAAATATCTTTATTAGAAAACATGGCTTGCACAGAGATCAGAAACTAGATTCCAGTCAAAAACAAAAGAATGCATGCATGTATTGTTTATTTAAGCCAAAAAAAAAAGATTTATACTGTTTTATTTTTCATTATGTACATGATTGTTGGGTATCGATTAAGTCATAGGCATTTTAGTTGAGCAGGCATTGCACAAACACTGTTCTCTCTCCAAGTCGAGACAAACAGTGATCACAGTAATATGTTTTATTAATGAAAACATTTGCATCTCATTTGGCTCGATCATAGCTTATTGACTCTATGGCTCTCTCGGGACAGATATGCATATCAATATAATATTGAAAAAAGGCACACAACTCATCACATTCACATGTTCAGCACAGATTATACAGAACATTATTCCAGAACCTGTTATAAAATATATGCAAAGGCTGTTAATTATTGTGTATTGAATTAATTTATAATAATAATAATAATAATAATAATAATAATAATAATTATTATTATTATTATTATTATTATTATTATTATTGTGTACATCACATTAGTCACAGTATATGTACACCAGTATGCAGAAAATTACAGTACCATTAATCACACTACAAACATAACACTATTTCTGATCACTATAAATTGTATTATTTTGATAAAATCTTCACCTACTGTTTAATGAGAAAAAAAAAGATGATGATGAGAACATTAAAGGAAAAGTTCAATTAGCGACATTAGTGCATTCGTGATTAGTCTCATGATTCACACATCAAAAGTACACATTTCACAGGTTTTGACCCGACTTAACTGTTTTTTGTTTTGTTTCTGTATATGATGTTTATTGATATGGATTTTACACATGATGCTTTTAAATCTTGATAAAAAGATTTCATGTAATTTTTTATATAGAATTCATTTATTTTCATATGTGATTTTTATAAATGAATCATTAATGTTGAATCGTGGTTCATTATTCAATTTCTTGCATATAATTTATTAATGTTGATTCATGTGATTTGTTTATTTTCGCATGTGATTTTTATGCATGATTCATCAATGTCGAATCATAATTCTTATTTTTATGATTTTCTCTTTATACACAATTCTATTTTATTTCATTCATGTGATTCATTTATTTTCACTTGTGATTTAAGCATGATTCATTAATATTGATTCATGTGATTCGTTTATTTCAGCATGCAATTTTTAAGAATGATTTGTTAATGTTGAATCATACTTCTTTTTTCACATATTTGTTCATTTGTTCCTAACATATAATCCATTAAATTGATTCTTGTGATTTATGCATGATTCATTTATTTGGATTCATGACTGATTTCTTTCCACATGCAAATGTGATATGTGATTTATGTATTTTGATTCATGATTCAATTATTAACACTACATTTGTCAGGGGTTGTGGTTTAACCTTCCCACATGTGATTTTCCTATATGAATCATTGATATGATGAAAAACCTCCTGTGTATGTATGTAAAGTATGCAAAGTATGTGGTTAATAAGGATTATCCCTGCAAATATAAAATATTTGGGCTTTTTTTTGGAATATTTGCCTACCACTATTTGATAGATTGGAAGAACAACATTTCTAAGGGGCTAGCCTCACATATGTGTAAAAGAATGGGGATTAGGATTGATATCCGGGTGATTTCAGAAAATAATTCCACTCTGAGAGAATGTAGTTACATATGCGTTCAATCACGGACATGCTTTTCGTCTCACTCTGTAGCCCTATTAATTCTCTGGGCACATAAGATTCAAGAGGCAGCAAACAGTTTCTACTGTAGCTGTGTGTCATCCTCTCCAGTGTGTGATATATAAGGTTAGGCCGTGTGGCACCTGGATAAGAGGGCTTTTTGTCATGCGCGTGTAAGGCGGCGATACATAACTCCTTTATCGCTAGCTCCTGGCTGCTAAGCTTATCCCAGCTTTAAGACTGGTGCACGAGTCTTTCTAATGAGGCTCCCTGGGCCGCGGGGATCCATCCGATGCAGACGTGTTCTGCATTTCAAACAGCCAAGCACAAATCACATGCACATGGTGTAAGCTTAAGCCTTAACTCTAGCCTCTAAAAAGCAACGCATGGCATGTTGAGATGCCACGGGCTGATGCTTGCACTTTCTTTCTTTTTCTTTGTTAGAGCCGCTTGGCACACATAATTTATATTTTTCCCCTCTGTGAATGTACAAACATTTTTTTGAAGCATCATAACCTTGAGGCGTGATGAACACCACGCGTCTCGGATATCACGTCTTCCCCGGGATAAGGCTCGCACCTAGAGCGTGTGGTAATTTCTACAGAGACTTAAATGCTGAAAAAAAGAAAAAGGTCTAAGCTTTGTTAAGAGGAACAAACATCTTTCCTGTCCAGTCATCTGGTGCTGCATTGAGGATGCACAGCTCATGACCCTTAATCAAGACAAGTGCCATCAGTGTTAACTGAATGAAGATGAGGAAGAAGAGGAAATGGTTTATTTTCTCTTTATGGATCTCCACTGACGTGTTTTCCCTATGACGATTTGTAATATTATCACAATATTGTATTAAAAAACAAACAAACAAAAAAAAACAGCTAGATGTTCATACTTGTGCTCATCTTCACCACATTTAGCACAAAGTATTAAAACCCAATTTGTTCCTTAAATACATACGAAAAACATTTTTTTTAATCTACAAAATTAACAGGACTATCACTACAAAATTCTGTAATCATTACAGTTTTTGCCTTAGTATGTGAATTCGTAGAACAAGTGCTTTGAACATCCACCGCTACGAGTTGCCCATAATAGCATTTCAAAACTTATTCCTGAACACATTCATCAGTCACATGTTCAATGGGAAGTTGCATTATCTAAATTCCCTGAAGATCAAGTGAAGAACAAATTAAGCTCTCCCTTTTTTTTTTCTTTTTTTCATGTAAGCAATTTATCATATTGATGGACAAGTTCACTTTGAAAGTGCATAAATTATGATAGAAACATATGTTATTAATAAAAGAAAATTAAATAATTGTTAGAAAGTCCTTAATGTCCTTATGCCATTAGCATAGAATCAATTTAAGCATGTGTTGCACATTTGCTAATTCTGTTTAAAAAATCTCCACTTTGTTAGGCATTTAAAAGCAAAAAAACTTGCACTGATTGTGACCTGTGACAGATTATTAGGTATAGGTTTTCATAAATTCAATGTTTTACTAAAATGTGCATCTATGTAAAGTAATGCTTAAAAAAAGAAGGGGTAAATGACACTGCTATCAAGCAATCACCCACATCTCCATCCTGTCCCACTTGTACTGTTTGTTCTGTACTATTTTGAAGACAGAAGGAAGATGGGACAACATGTACAGTACTACAGGCTCACTTTCTTTAGCGGTGAGTGCGCACTAGCTGCCTGTGTGCTTCAGCACAATGAGTAATGAAACTCGCTGCCTGGAACACAGAGAAGCTGCTTACAAGTAGTGTCAAGCTCGCTACGGCAGCTGACTCGGGCACAGTGAGATAATACAAGACAGACAAAGAGAAAGAGAGAAGCAGGAAAGAAAACGAGGGAGGGAGGTAAGGTTAAGCGGCTTCATCAAACCTTGTGAAAGAGACAGAGCATCCAAGTCAAACGAAACAAAGGCGTAACGTTTGATTCCTGATTAACTCCAAGCCTGGAAAGTCTTAGACAAAAGCCGTCTCTTTTTCACAAGCGTTTCTTTCTTGAAAAGTGAAAAGCCTATGAAAGGAATTATTTTGCAAGAGATGTCTGAGTTACACAAACGGCGGCTATGAGAAGCTAATCAGCGATGAGGAACGCTTCAGCAGGGCATATCTCATTTCCTAAAGAGGGGGTCGCCATTAACGGAATGAGAAAAGAGCAAATAATAAAGCTGATGTTTTCCCTATTGTTCTTACCTAGTGAAACTGACAGCAGCCGATACTGAAGGAATCTGTGGATGGAAACACGGCAATAAGAGTTCCCTTCCCTTGCAATGGATCAACAGTGTTCAATTAAGCTGGAAAAACTATAGTTGCCTCACATTTAGTAGAAAAATTGGCTCTTCAGCCAAAATTAAGATTTATTTCAGCTCTCCATACTGGACAGATCTTAATTTTTTAAAGAAAATTTTAATGCCTACACAAAAAAATGGTATTTTCCTCAATAAAATAAGAATGCAATGAAAAAAAATCTGACATAATCAATTATAGAAACTTTTCCTAATGTTTAAGTGGTTATAAAAGGAAATCACAAAACTTCTGATTGGCCAGAAACGATTTCCCATCTTCCTGAACAAGTTTCCTTGATTATATGAGGGACCCATTTATTAGCATCGAAGCAAGAACAACAACACATCAAGAAGAGAGTGTCTATTGATTCATTCATTTATCTAATCAATAAAATCTGAGATAGACACCTGATTAAGATTAAATGCGTAGCTTGGTGCCTGACTCGTTTGTCTTACTCATTCTGTCTAAACTTTTTGAAAAGGCCAACATGAAAAAATAGTGATAAATTTTGATCGCACTTTGTTCCAGGGGCAATTCTCTATGGTCGCTCTGACACAGCCACACACCAGATCAAACTAATGTCTCTGGAAGCACTGAAGTGTGCAGTGTCAACAACAGAGAACACTTCCCCTGGAGTTTTCAGTGCCAGAAATGTTGTTAACGGTTACTGCTGAGAAACAGGCATGCACCCTTGATTGCCAGCCTCAAATGCGCACCTCTGCATTGGACATTTCTACCAGGCTTCTCCAATCCCATCTTAACTACTCTCAAAAACAACACATTTGGAATTGATTTCAAGCACCTGGCAAACACTTCAAGCTGGGCGCAGCTGGTGTAACAAAAGTAATAATCATTTTTTCAGCTATCACCTGTTTGGTGTTCGTGTTTTGGCAACCGTTTGCATCTCAGTAAATGAGAAGCTCAAACAGTGCATGCACAAACAGCAAGCCATTTGGTGCTTTTTAAAGATGAGCGTGCAAGTTAAGATTGGTATTTTCTAACTTTAAGTAATATAAGTAATATATATATATTTGTTTAAAATTGGTGTAGACTTTGGTTTGGTTACAAATTAGGGATGTGGAGTTAATTACTCTGTTACCAGAATTGGTGGGTTTCAAGGTGGGGGTGACAAGGATGTTGCTAGCACTGGTTGAGATTGGGGTGGGGGGGGGGGGGTTAAACTACTGTACATACAGTATGGTGAGTACAGTGTTACTATGGAAGATGGGCAAGAAGGAAGTCTTTGTATGGTGGGGGTTTGAAATGGGGGCAAGTAGAAAGTGGGCGTGGTGTTTTTTGGTTGAGGGGCAAGTAACTTAAGGTTCTAAACAGGTTTGCCTGAGATATATTTCATGTATCTGCAGCTTGGCCACATTTACATGCAAAGAAAGCGTATCCTTCTGACAGTGTACTTTTCTTAACCGGCCTCATTCACTGAAGTGAGGCTGCCAGCTTGACTTACATCGACTTCATGTGCTCAGCAGAGCATGTCTGACCAGGAACCTCATGTTAGCTGGAGAAATTCAGTGGTGCGTTTCTTTTTCATCTTCCGCGCTTTCAATTGGAAATTAAACGTCGTTTGGTTTTAGCTTTCACTCTTGCCCGTCTGGTCGCTTATTTGCACTGACACCTTCTTTAATGGTTTGCCCAGTGAATCGCCACCTAGGCCCTTTAATGCCCCGCTCTCAATGCTTGATGCATGAAGTCTCCCCCAAATTGGCAATCAGGTGAGCCTGGCTCAGACAGAGGCTCAGCTCGCTGGCATCCTGACTCCAATTCCCTTCCTTGGCTGTTTTCTCCATGGCCCTGACAGGTGCTCCTGACAAAATCCATTACCATCGCAATTACATGATCTTCTTGCTTCTCCTCCTCACAACTTTCCTCTCTCTAGACCAGCCTTCGGCCAAGACCCTACCCGCCTGTCCATTGGACGATAATTACAGGAGCTTAGGAAAAGGAAAGTTGCTTTAATCTTCATTATGACATGGAAATGGGTCGGCTGTCAACACAGTGGAGAAGGAACAGGATGAACGAGTGTCGGTGCCCTCTTCCCATCCCTTGTGCTCAGGTTCATCGTGCTGTAGCTAAAAAAATGAAGCCTGAACGCAATAAATGTCTACCCGCACACGACAAGGATCATTTGTGCTGCCCGCATTTCAGTGGATGCTGACAGACAAGAGATTTAGGTTTAATGGCAGTTTTGGTTTAAAGAAAGTGGAAAGGCATAATGCACCTATTTCTTTTTAAGGCTGCAATGTAGAAACCCCTGTAGACACTATATTTTCTACAAAACACTTAACACTATCCAAAGTCATTGCTGAAAAATTAGCAAATTCAGTGATGCAACTTAAAACTGTAATTAAATCCTGCCTCCTGTCATCGCTTAACCGAGCAAACATGCAAAAATAGTGCCGATCTGATGCAATGCATCCATTTTATGCCACCCACCTATAAAGAGTGCAGTCTCTGAGCCAGCAAGACAGGCACAATGAATTAGTGTGGCTGCAGGTAATTAGCAGCCGTTTCAATCTCATGCTCATTAAATTTGGCCCCCCTCCATTCCACCGAAGCTTGCTCCTGTAACACGATAACTCGGAGTGGTGAATTATCTCACAAACACTCACTCAAATCGATTTAGCCGCCTCTCATTTTGAATACTTGTTCAAATTAATAAGAGGATCAAATGCTTAGGGCTTTACCATGACTTGCAGGTGAAATCTGAATGGTCCGAATGGATTAGGATGAATAGATAAAAGGATAAGCCACTTTATTAACATTGCCTCATATTAACCACTTCTGGAAAGCCCTCTAAATCTGAATATGCAAAAAGGACATTATCCAAAGTTTAACTCCCTGACTTTTTCTTCCCCTTTTGTTTCCGCGACATCAGATTTAGGAGCATCCGTCATCCTGGCGCGCTTCCTGTTGAGAAAGATTAATTGCATCGCCCCATCCTCGCATGCGTGGACTGCATAATCACCTTCCTTAATGAGGGCTGCCATTTACCACCACAATTACTGCTATTTTCAAAGCTGTTCAACCCCTGCATCCAAAGGCCAAAGTTTTGGTCAGACTAGTTGCCATGGTGAAATTCCCCCACCCTAATTTTAATTGAATATATTAATGCAGAGCTTATAGGGCTGATAGGGGATATTTGTGCATAAACATGCTAAAAATAATCAGAATTATGGAACTTTGTGGAACAATGTGATAGGGAACATTGTTCTTAGCACAGAGTTTTTGTGTGTTTATGAACTACTGCTTCTGTACATTGTGACCTTTGGACATGGTCTGTGCTGCCATTTAAGGCATAATCACATTAACCTTAAAAAGAAACCAGACCTAAGAAACTCAGTCTAGGTCAAAGAAGACGGGTCTAGAAATAGCTTGCTCATTCGTCACTCCTCATTCTTGCCTAATGTCCTTTCAGAGAGGACACCGACTCCTGAATCTTGTCTTATTGGGAAATGTCCATGCTCTAGTCTGACAGACTGATTTGAGACAGCATGATTAGAAAGGTCTAATTCAGAGTGTGACACAAATAAGCATCCCCCCCACCTGATTAAGGTGTTAGATATAATTTTCCAACCATTTCCTAGCCACACCTTTCAAAAGACACAAAAAAAAAATCACCACAGGTTTCATTTAAATTCATAACACATTGTTTTCCAAGATCTGTGCAATAATCAAGAGGAAGTCAGCCTAAGCTTGCCAAGGGCCAGGCTTAAAGCGTTCCCAAGAAATGACAGATGGTACCCATCCTTTACTGTGGTGGCATTTGCGAAGAGACCACTTGGATCTTCCTAGGGGTTCATAATTACCAGGAAGGCAATTAACAGGCAAACTGGTGTAGAATGAAAGCACCAGATCCAGGTGCTGTGGAGCACCTCTATGGCTGCCAGACTCGGCTGAAGCACTCATTTTCAGGCAATACATGGAAAAGACTACCTTCAATCTGTCTAAAAAATGATTATAGTCAAATTCCAAACTCATATATTCACTTAGAATAGAACTGATATTTAGCGGGTTGTTTTGATAGTTCCTGAAGTTCTGAAACCCGGAACTGGTCTTTCATATGGAAAAAAACTCTTCTGTTCTCCTTGTTCAATCAGAATAGCTAATTTTTGTTTGAAATTCTTTGTAGTGTCAGAGTCACTGAAGATTTGCTGAATATATGGTTTGCAGCAATCAATCAAGTCTGCGGAATCACACTGCGGAAACACTCACTCATAATTCATGGATGAGATCTAAAATGTAAGAGTGCTTAGCCTTTGTTTCCCTATCTTTCACTATATGTAACTCCTGAAGAAACTTGTAAAAGCAGTCCCTTAATATCAACCCTGAGGTTTGCTGAGGGCTTACAACCTTTTTTTTTTCACATACACCCGAGTGTTTTTTTCAGTCCCAGATTCGTCAAACCACAGTTTCGTAGTCCTGCTGCTGCTCCTCTTTTTTCTTCCTTTTTTTCTTCTTTCTCCGACGACACAGGCCATGGAGGCCGCAGAAGCAGGCGAAGGTAAACTGAGGCATTGCCTACCTGTCACCGAACCTTGCAGGTACCAACACCACCTGCAGACACACATGGGCAAAGAAAAAAATGAGAGAAGAAGAAACTGGAATGAACATGGTCAGTCTTTGATATCAGTAAATACCCATGGCTGTAGTTGGATCAGATACAGAATCTTGGAATGGCATCAACACATGGATATATTTAAACCTCCTGTGGTGAGAACTAAAACCAGGACACAAGCTTTGCAACTGCAATAAGTGTGCAATTCTACTACAATCAGAAAGAGCGAGAAACCTGCCAAAATTTGGGGTTTGGTGTGACTGCCATGTTTATCAGAGCTGCATTGTTTGGTGTCTGCAGTCTCTCTAAATGCTGCAGTGAGCTGTGGAAGGGAGATTATGACCTGAAACCGCTCGGGATTTGGCTCTTTGCGCCGAGTGCTGATGAGCTTTCGACGAGAGGATGCCGACTATCATATGGCGCTCAGGCCTCAATTAACTTGAGTGGTGATTTGCCTCGGGAGAACTGAAATGTTGAAAAGATCTCAGGTTATGGCTCGCTGAGGAGAGGTGTTCATGTGCATAAAAGAAAACAGCACCATACTTTCATCCATAGTTCCTATCAATTTTAGTGCGTCGGATTTTCTTATGTATATGGATGAAGCAGTGACAATACAAATTTGTATGTATGCGTGCAATGTGGGGCTGGAGAATTCTCCAGGGTGTGAGTGGATATCCCAGAGTATAAGATCTTGCAGCAGAACGTGGGCTGAAACGCAATATGATTGGCATTATGATGAGACGTTTGTGAATTCAACTGTGCAACATCAGGAAATTGCAGGAAATCCCAGTCCCAGATTCCCTGAAAATCATTTCCCAGTAATATTTGAGAGCTCTGTGTTGATAAGAACTCCATATATATATATACGTAAGTGATTTAACCCTACCAACTTCTATTTACAGCCTTAAGACCACTGGATTATTCATAGAAAGTACAACAGACCCTTGGGATAGGGTCCAATCAGTGAAGATGTTGTTCTATGACACAAACCGTGACTAGGTAGAATCTATAACAGAACAGGATCTTGTTTGATAATTTGTATAATATTGAATTATTAACTTTATTTGTGGATTTGTGATATAATAATACAGTATTAAATCAAGGTAAGTGTTAGATCATTATACACCTCTACTTGATCCATAACATGCAACTAATTTTAACTTTCCCTTCTTTTTTTTTTTTAGCTATTAGCTCATTTACTGTACATAGACACTGAAACGGTGTGTTTGGAAGAGAAGTGAAACAGAGGGAGATTGAGGTAAGAAAAAAATGCATTATCTCATGGTTCATTTCATCTGGAAGTTCATTTTAGCAGATACACTTTAGGGGAGATCGGTGTTAACTTGTTAAAGTTAAGTGAAATAGTAGTTAAAATATGGGACATTTAATGTTCATGAGTGCACCATTTCTATTTTATAAACAAGGTTTAAGCTTAAATACTGTGACATACAGAAATGTTGTCTCTGACCTTCTTTTGTTTACAACCAATTATTTCTTTAGGCTGATTATTAAGTTTCTAGTTGATAATCAGTGCACTTTTGATTGTCCTCATGTTAATGGCTGCTTTTTTTTTTCTTCTTCCCGCATTTATCCTTTAAACATTTATTCCATATGCCTTTTCTCTACATTATAAAGAAAATGAAGTGGCAGGCTTCGGTGTGAATTTATCAGCTTCAGGAGCAGATCCGGTGATCACTTTCATATTGTCATTTAATAGCCGGATTGCTTGCTGAGGTATCACTAAAAAGAGCCCTTATTATGTGAATTAGCTTGCGAGAGGCGCATGGCCGTAGCTGCAGGGAAATGAGCTTCAGTCATTTAGATGAAGGGCAACAGAGTGCTGTGGAGCACTGCAGAGTCTCTTGTTAATGATTAGCTCTTGAAGGACACACGCTTGCGAGCACGCACACACACACACACACACACACACACCTGGAAACATACAAACAGGTTTTCAGTGGCTCGGTTTGTTGTATTTTTAACATGACTAGCACGTTCCTTTTTCGAAAGTCAACAGTAAATCCCCAGGTAAAACCATGTACGCACTAAAACACACTGCTAAACATAGAAGCAGCAGAAGGAAAGCTAACATTGATGTGTATTTACACACAGAGACACACACACACACACACACACATAAATATATATATATATATATATATATATATATATATATATATATATACACACACACACAGTCTGTTGCTTAAACACACATGAACACAAAGGAACTTGGGAGACAGCTGCGGCTTTCTTATCTGACAGGTTTGCACCCACTCTGACAAATTGTTGTGGGGGGCCTTGTGTTACAGTGTGTCCACTAACTGCCTGTCTAAAACAGGACAATAAAAAGGGACAAAAAGTTACCATAACAAAATCGTATAGAATCCCTCATCATTTCACATTTTTAACATTCCATGCTTGCATATTCTTCATTTCCGTCATTCTTTCATCTTTCTTTCTTTCTTTAATCATGTTTCAACCATCTACTTTGATTGCTACATATTGTATGGTATTGATGTGTTGATTGTAGTTAGTTTCCTTTAGTCTTCCTTTCATTCTTCCGATCAGCTCTTCCTAGCTTTTTGCATTCTTTTTTTTTTTAAATAATTCAATTTGTTTCTTAATTTTCCTTCCTTCCTTCGCCCCTGCATTTTTTTTTCTTCCTCCACAGAGCTTTGCAGGCGACATGATTGTAATTTTTATTTGAGATGTTTTGGATACAGGTTCATGGTTCGAGGCCAGAAGCTGTGTATCTCTGTGGAATTGACTGAATCTGTCCCTTAATATGTTGTGGCGCGTTATTGTAATATCATTCAGGCAGAAATTATTGGAAAAGTTGATTCACTTTGAGAACTAGCTTATGGCTAATGGTGGCTTCTGCTTCTTTGTGTGTAACTCTAAGACTAAAGTCTTATATCAACCATCTTCTTTGGCCAGATTTTGTAAAATAATAACCTTCATCTCACCTGAGCGGCTTTGTACCCCTTCAAATGGACACTGTTATTATTCTAATCTTTATCACTGTGAGTATTCTGTTTTCTTGACAACTGGGGTGAGTTTCTACCCGAGAGGAAATCCAACATTAGCATTTCACTTCCCATCCATTTGCTCCCAACGAGTCTAATTAAGGACGAGAGACGGGTGATAAATGCTGTGAGCTTCATTAAAAACATCCTGACTCAGCAGCCTGCACTAACGAGGAAGTGAGGTGCCTTGTACACGCCGCCAATACGGCCTGCCACGAGAACAATTACCACTCAGGGTGCTGCAGATACCTGCGAGAACGCCTCTAGGCACTCTAATACACTGTATGTGTGTGTGTCTGTGTACTGTATGTATGTGTGTGAGAAAGAGAGAGAGAGAGAGAGAAATAATCAGGTAAGGTTGTATTTCCGGCAGTGCCATGCATGCCTGCCACTTTCTGAGCACCAGTAATGTCCCACACATCAGCATCAAGACAAGCGCTTGCATTGAGCGTCAGGCACACTTTTTAATTAGTGCATTAAAAGCATGACTGCGCTTGGTAGCTCAATGCAAACCGCATTAGCAGCACACACATTCACATTAGCATGTGGATCCTGGGTGCTGAAAATTTATAGGCTGGGCAATAATCCATGCTAACGCAGCAGACTGAGGCAACAAGCTTTAATGAGAACAGCTCTGTTATATCAGTGTTAATTAGCAACATTATGACAAAAAATATGACACCCACATAATTCATACCAACCATATCATCCCCATCATCCACACCACCCATACCATCCACACCATCTACACCATCCTTACCATTCACATAATCCATACCATCCACACCACCCACGCCATCCACACCCTCCATACCATCCACACCACCCACACAATCCACACACAACCCACATCATACACACCACTCATACCCTTCACAACATCCACTCCACTCATGCCATCTGCACCATCCACACCACCCACATGAGTCACACCAGCTACATCATCAAAACCATCCACACCACCAATACCCTCCACACCATCTGCACTATTCATACAATCCGCACCATCCACATCACTTGCCCCATCCACACCATCCATACCATCCACATCATCCCAATCACCCACATCACCAACCCCAAACACTGACTTAGACTGACCTTTACAATGTCTTCTGTCTTCTGATCTGGTTTAATGAGGTTTACAGGTTCTTTCTTTCTTTCTTTCTTTTTTCTTTGTGAATTGTATAAGATTGTAAGATTACTGTATAGAGTAATCTTAAAATGAAAGTTGTGAATGTTTTGTATGCTTCATGTTTGTTCTTACAGACTGAGAGTTTGTGTTTGTTTTATTATTCTCCTTCAGCCATGCAAAAGGATGCTAAGTCTGCTGATGTTGCTGTCATACAGTACAGAGCAAAGTATAGTGTGTGTGTGTGTGTGCGTGTGTGTGTGTGTGTGTGTGTGTGTGCATGTGCATGTGTGTGTGTGTGTACAGTACTTTTCTGCCATGTTGAAGTGCTGAGCTTTCACTCTGTACCCAATGGCTTTGAACCCTATGTGACATGGCAGAGAAAATCACATAGGAATAGAAAGCCATAAAACACAGCAGTGACCAGGGGTTACCATGGAAATGTACCTATACATATGTTTGTCCCTTCTTTCCATTTCTGTCCATACCATCTTTTTGTCCATATATTTGTTTTTCCATACTCTTTTTCAAGTGCTGTCATAACTTTGGTTCTATCTCATCTTTCCATTTATGTCCATCGTCTTTTCCCATTTCTGTCTATCGCATCATGTAATTTATGTCCATCCTCTTCTCCTATTTCTGTTCATCCCCTTTTCCATTTCTGTTTATCCTTTTTTTTGTTTCTTTCCTTCATCTTTCCATTTCTTTCTATCCCCTTTTTTAATTTCCATCTTTTTTTCCATCTTTTTCAATTTTCATTTCATTCCATCTTTTCATTTATGTCTATTCCACTTTCCCCCATTCTATTCACACATATTTGCCCATTCATTCTTTAATTTCTGTCCATCCCAACTTCCTATTTCTGGCCATCCATGTGCATCCTGTCTTCCCATTTTTCCATGCTTTTCCCCTTCCCTCTTTTCCAATTTCTGTCTAGACTTTCTAGCATTCATACATTTTCCATTTTTGTCCATCCATTCTTTTCTTTTTATCCATTTTATCATATGTTTCCATTTTCCGCCATGATTTCTTTCCTCCCCTTTATACCATTTCATATACTGGCACTTAATGAGTTTCCTATCATTCACTCATTTTTGTTGTCTTCTATATTTATAAATATTGGTGCTTGCTTGCTTTCTGTCTTTCTTTCTTTCTTTTTTTCCTCTCTTTCTGTCTTTCTCACAACACCACCACTTCAGACACTCCCTCTCTGTACAGGGTTATCACTGCTAGCATGTGTTGGTCTCAGTTGGAGCCAAGTATTCCTGTGAGAGCTTGCATTCTTCTGAGGCTTTAAGATAACACTGTAGTCTGGAGTATCAATGGCCCGAGCACATGAAGAAAGAGGAGATCAAGAGCTGATTCACAGAGCGGGAAGGTACCTGAGTCCGGTTTCCTTGGGGGGCGTAGGGGTGGCAAGTGTCATTTTCGCTGATCTGAGCACTAGTTGTGAGAGTTAACACTGCTGTTACCTTAAGTACAGAAGATTTGTTTGTGGGATCCATTGTGTGTAGCTCTTCCTTTAAGGATTATTTATGTCTTGTAGAAAACTGCTGAATATAAGAAGAAGAAAAAAAGTGCTCACAAAAGGCATGAACAGCATGAATAATTAACTCACCAAGGATAGAAGAGTACAGTTTGAGCATTGCTAGCAATAACAAACATGTTTTATTATTCCCTAGTCAACTTTATACCAAAGACCATTATTACAGAACTTTCGGTGTTGTTTGATTTATCCAACTGCAGCAATATCAGTCAGTTCCCAAAGGTTTTAAAACTGATATATGTACATGATCAAAGCTTTACCGCTCACTACAGCTAAAAAATTGGAAAATGTTAATCAAAATGGCTGCTGTGTCAGGGGAATGGACTGGTGTTTAGTAAAACGCCCGATCATATGTTCTTATAGTTTTGACCTTTCAGAGTGCATAGAAAGAGTTTTTGAAATAAGAAATCATACAGACGTGAGTCGGGTACAGTAGGGTGGGGGGGGGGGAGTAGAGGGATGGGTAGAAGGGTATCTGTATCCGTGGTTGGATATAGATACAGTACAGTATGTTATTTTCGACCTTTAAGCTAAATTATGCACCTTAAACCCTGATATGGCAGTTACTAACCAATCACACAGTTCTTTGTGCCTACATAAACATCCGCCCTGATACCCCCCAACCTGCCCATGCCATGTAGAGATAAACACCTTCTAGTAGAGATGAACAAATCTAGTCATACTAGTCTTGTCTCCTATTGAGATTCTTTCACTGTATTTGTATCGGTTAAGAAGACATTATCTGTTAATTGTGAATCCCTTTGTGCTCGTATTCAGTTCCATTCCCAGTATACCTCAACGTCTCTGAGGAAACAGGAAGTAATCTGCTTTATTTATTGCATTCCCAGTAAGCCAAAGCCAGAGGTTTTCTGGGCATGGTATATGAGAAACCAAATCCTGTTAATCCTGTTGGTCAACAATGAAAATGAAAAGTCAGGCTCACTCCATTCAAGGTTTCCTACAACACAAAGCCACTGATTTTAAATCCCTCTGTGAGGATAAAACAGCAAACAGCACAAGAGACACTTACAGCTTATGTGCCCAATGTCTCCAATCAGAGATATCTCAAAGTTTGATCAGATCTTTCTTTGTTTGTTCATTTCTTTCTTTTTTCTTTCTTGTTATTGTTGTTATTTATTTATTTACTTGTGTTTTTTCAGTTTTAACCTCTTTCATTTATCTACTTAAGTGTTTCTTTCTTTCTTTCTTTCTTTCTTTCTATTTACTTCATTATTTCTTTCATTAACATTTTAACTTAAAATTCTACCTTTTTTGTGACTGTTGCTTTGTCCATTTATTTATTTATTTATTTATTTTTGTGGTTATTTTTTCAGTTTTAATCTACTTCTTTCTTTCTTTCTTTTATTTAATATTTGCTTTATTTTGTCTTTTATCTGCCTCTTTTTTGTTTGTTCGTTTTCTTTTTTTCTTTCTTTTTCTTTTTTTTCTTTCTTTTTTTCTTTTACCCTTTTTAGACTCACAGGTTATCAGTGAAATATTTCATATTTCTTTTTCACCCCTGATCAGAATTCCGTCAGGGCTGACGTTTCGATCAGGTTATGGCATTTCACAAATAATAAGAAAAAGAAAGATCCATACTCAGGGCAATTGATTGGTTTTCACTTCGTGCACATCAGTCCTTTCAGAACGCGACGAGAAGGAACGAATGAGCAAACAAAAGAAGAAGTCGATCCCCTCTGCTTCACAGATCCATTAGGTCAGAGGGAGCGAGGGGTAAAAATGGATGGTGAGTGGAGCGGTGCCCACACTCCCAGTGTGGAGAAAGAGTCTAGTTAAAGAGCACAGCAGCACCTCATTGATCAGTGGTGCTTATCTATCTCAACCCTGTCTCAGAAAGAGAGGGAGCGTTGATGGAAGGGGAAAGGAGGGGTTGTGGGAATGGAGGGTGAACGGGAGAAAGTGATTTATATTTTCTCAGAAAGAAAAAAGAATGGAGAAGTAAAACAAAGTCGCACAGGTTGTGAGAGGCAATCTGTCATGCTAGTCCTGTTAGTTTAGTCCTCGAGGTCACAAAATAGTTTGGCAACTTTTCCCTGGAGTGAAAGTTCCTGTAGTTTCATAAACTTCTATACATATCAGATACTGCTGTATCTTGTTATTTGGATTGGGCAGATGTTCTAAATAGATACAATACATTACTGGATTATTTAGTTCTTCTTTGGACATCTAGAGAAGATTATTGGTGTGTATTAAGAGCCTCGGGACCACCTTTACAGTGCTATTAATTATCATCAGGGTCATGGTGGCTTACATTTGGCTACTATTTTGAAAACTAAATTAGTTAGAAAATATCATCAATCAAACAAAAACAATCATTCTTTAAGTGCGACTAAAAATCATATCTGTGCACTTATCTTTAGTTGAGATCAATTTAATTGATCTCAATTAAAGATGTAGTAATGTAGTTGGGTTTGAGGAACCCAACTACATTACTAGTAGTTTGAGGAACTGTCAGAGATTCTATTGTAAAATTTATAATTAAGAAACAAAAAACTTATGTACGAAGGAAGATACAAGAAGTAGAACTGCATTCCAGCCGTAATACTTACTTGATTAACAATAAAATTCTTCATGGTCAAAACAAACATGATATACTTTGTCCTTATAAACATAAATACATTAATGCATGGATAACCTAATGCCTTGCACCCAGTAAAGGCTTATTTAGTGTTTAATCTCACCCGGGATCTGTAGACTATAGACTTATCTACCAATTTCTGCTGTAATGACGAGGACCGTACAATTCAAATAAAGTTATATTTGTGATGAAATTACTGATGAATACTGTAAATTCACAAAAATCAACATTTACAGAAGACTAAACACAGTACGGTGATGAGAAGTGGTAAAACATTTTAAAGGATGCTGTACATCCATGAATGACGTTAAATGGCTTGGAGCACCTTTCAGTCGTTCCCGTGAACATTCAGCATGTGGAACACACGTTTCTTGGAAATCAACAGATAACTTAGCACCAACTTTGCGGGAGAGACAAATCTGTCTGCGGGAACTGTACACACAATTATTCACCAACACCACTTGCACATTACAAGTCCTGTACTCGGCACCAAGCCATTTCCACATGTTTGGGCCAGTAAAAGAGTTGCTTGGAGGCCAGTGGTTCAGACGTGAAGCAAGAAGTCTGATCCTGGCTCCGGTGTACTGAGAAAACTTTCTACCCTGATGGTAGAATGCACTAGTGAAATATTGGGATAAATGCATTAGTGTAGCAGGGGTTTATAGAGAGGTGTCTTTACTCTCATAACTGTGTTCTGTTATTCTGCACAATCAAAAGTCCTGGTTTGAATTGCACACCCTTTGTATGAAGCAAGTTTTGTTGCTCATATCAGGGCTAATTTTTTTATCTACTCATTCTGAGCATCCATCCAGTTAAACTCCTGTTTGTTGTTACTCTTCTACATCTGTATATAGTTGTTTTCTAACCCCACAGAGAGAGAACACCATGGCTCCTTTTTAGAGGTTGGTTCTCCTCTTTCTACTTCCTACTTTGTTCAACAATTCTCTTCCGCTATGTCCTTCATTAAACATCAACCCATCAATGGACTCCTGAGCATATAAAATCATTCTTTACTTTCATTCTGTCCTTGTTCAATTGAGCTGCATTTATGTTATAGCTACAGTATATAATCAATTGCACAACAATAGCAAACACCTGCTACATTTATCCACAAAGAAAAAAAAACCCACACCTATTTATTGATGACTCTCTGATTCCATCCTCTTCAGTCCGTCCTTACTTCTTGCATCCGTTCGACAGCTTATCCTTTTTCTAATAACTTTGTATAAAGAGCAGCTTTTTTTTTGCTTTCTTTCCCACCATGCAAGGCACACCTTGTTTACTCCCTCTCCACCATCCACAGGTGAGCCTGGACAGATGGCCAAACCTCTCCCTCTTGTGTGCAAAATGGAAAGGCCACAGAAAAAAAGAGCGACGGCAGGAAAAGGCTCCGGTTGTTCGTACACAATGCCAGTCCAGGGGGAGTGAGAGAGAGGGAGGTGGACAGAGGGTGCATTTGTATCTAGCTAAGGTATCTAGCTGAGGCATTTGAGGCCCGGGGTGTGTGTGTGTGTGTGGGGGGGCAACCAGGTATAACTATCCATCAGTGCCCTGCATCCTCTCATGCGGCGTCTAGGCCTTGGTGAACAAAGCCTTCATTCAGGATGCTTTTTTTTCACTTGTCCTTCTCCTTTTTTCCCTTTTTCCTAAGTAAACAGTTCTTTGTGAGGATACATTTTGTCGCAAATGAAACCAAGCACTGCCTGTCTATCATGGCCGAATCGATATGAGCGGCAGGGAAGTAACCAAAGAATAAGACTAAGTTGGGAGTGTTTTTGTGGGGTCTGCCTGTGTGAAATAGAAAAGCCATTTTCCCGATTCTTCAATGCAGTTGTTTGTGCGAGATTGACGTCTCCCCCTAGAGGACATCCACAGGACAGGCTGTATTTTTCCTGAGGTTTTTCTCGACGATTTTTAAGCAGGCTGTTCAGGATATGGCAAATTGATCTGCTGAGACTTAAGCAGACACAGCCATTCCCTTTGTGGCTTTTGTGCCTCGCAGCGGTCCTCCGTGGCCCTATTCTTTCCCAGCTCCTTTTGAGCCGTGCATTAGCCTATTGATTAAGTGGCCTGGCTCATCCCAGCCAAGCTAATTATATACACACTGCCTATAGAAAAGTCTAAGCAGTGCTTATTAACAGTCACAACATTATTAGACAACCTTTTAAACCGAGCCGGTAATCATACAGATAGATCCTTTCACTGAGACTAAGGCTATCCAAGCATGTTAAGCCACAGAGGGCTTACTCAATGAGAAATCAAAAGGAATAAAAGGACGTGAGGCTAATTAAGCTCCAAACATGTTGGCAGGATTTTATAAAAATTGTGTTTTTTTTTGTTTTTTTTTTTAGAAAATGTTCCAGAAGGATTATCTAATGCCTCAAAGCAATGCAGAAAGGGTCACGGTGTTCAGGGGAAATTGTTCATCAGGGATTGAGACGAGCAGGGGTATTCAAATACACTGACTACTAATTTCCTTTCTATTATGGCTATACAAAGTAAAGAACTGCATTTTAACTGTATCAACATTCCATTTCCATCAAAGTTCTAAAACGATCAGTTCATCAATCAGACTCGAGAGAGTAAATAAAATGTCAAATCTATGAAAGTCTGTGAGATTTCTCAGATCAGCATTTTGAACTAATGCCTTTACTCCTTGTCTAATAAGCTGCCTTTAGATTAATAATAAATGTGACTGACTTCAAGAGAAGATCTCCTAATGAATTAGCAATAGTTCATTTTTGGAAATCCAGTCTTTGAACTACAGACTGTGGACTAATTTGCCATGTCTGCATCTCGAACAGGGCAAATGGATCGAGTGCTTGTCTTGTGGCTAATCAACAACCACTGATGTTGATTGTTACAGAATAAAAACGCTCAATGCTTAAGATGAATGTTATTAGAGTATTAATGCATTTATTCTCTATTTACTACAGGTAACATATATTTTTTTAAACAAGTTAATACAGGACTCATACAGTAGGTCCTCAAAGTATATTTGTAGTTGTGCTCCAGGATGAAATACAGCTTCGATAATACAATGCATTTTTTAATTATAGCTCAAACTTCCACTCCTCCAAACATGCAGTTTCAGTGTCTATGTAAATAACTAACAGATGAGTCACACCCCTTTTGAGAACAGCAGAGCTTGGGGAGGGACATGGTCTTTTATGAAGTGGCTTGTCTCAACCCCAGCAAATACAAAAACAGAAAAACTACAAAAAGCACATTTTCCTCATTGTAGATACACACTGGAGACCCATCCAAATGTCTCTTCCTCTTTTACACTAACTACTAACAATGCAAAGAAATTTCCAGCTCGTCTAACACAGCAAATTCAAGGGACTTCTCTTGTTTCTGCTCAGTGTCACTTTATGTTAATCGAGTCCCCTGTTGAACGCTGAACGTCCTCTTTTCTTCCTGTAATGAGGACATACTTGTTGCCCTGTGGAATTTACGAGACAGCAAGGGTCAAGGTGATGTCGGAGTGCAGCATAAAGGAAAGGCAACCTGTCTGCACTCATCTACACGGGGGCCTGAAGTCTCCGCGCCCTCCTTTCTCATCAAGCCGGGGAAGAGCGTCCCGAATAATTACAGTGTTTTGCACAGAAAGCTGATAGTTGGGAGCTAATGGGCTTTATTTGCCAATGAAATTCTATTCAGCAGACTGTAAGTAATTCTGAGAGGTAATAATTATTTAGTGCAACCCTGGCACAAGCTGAGCGCCAATCTGCCACGGCTTGGCAAGGAACAAGGAAATTCCCCTTACCAACCATTGACGCTTTTAACCACATGAGTAAACAGTCACAATCACACACGCACATGCTGGTTACACAATCCGAGCTGAAGAGAAGAAGAGGAGGAGGAAGAAGAGGAGGAGGAAGAAGAAGAGGAGGGGGACCAAGGGAACGGAAGGAATGAGGAGAAGAATTAAACAACTTCTCACTTCTAATCAAAGTATCCGCCCTCAGCGTCTCCGTCAGCAGGATTCCGGTAGCTACATCCCACGTACTTCTGCTTATTAATTTATTTTTCATTATTCATCTTACCAAAAAAAACACACCCCGGTGTCTGTGCATCGCCTTTTGCTTCACGTGTTTAAAAGCTTGGCTGTTGGCGATTCATTAATCTTGACGTGAGACTTGCACTTTCTGGCCATAGCGAAATGTCACATATCATCAGATTAAATTAGCTTTATCTGTAGCAAATACCTTTTCCCTGAGGAGGTGCGAGTTGAAATGAGGGAAAAAATGAGAGAGAGAGAGAGAGAGAGGTGGGTACCAGAGCTTCATGCAATTTATTTACCACTGAAAAGCCGTACTGTTGAGTTTGCCTAATTGATGCAAGTAGAGTTGCAGAATAAAATGGCTGAGTGAGGAGTAGAAGGAGTGCAGGAGGTGTTGGATGCCCTCAGAGTGAGAGCTCTAAGATGTAGGCACCGTGACTGGACTCCAGCATGACCACACTTCTGCGCCAGAGAGCTCTTAGCATGTGTGTGAAGGATGTTCCACTCATCTGTCTTTTTTTTTAGACAGTTTTTCTATTTTAGCTTTTCTCTCGCTTTCTCTCTACTGTCTCTCACTTAGTCACTGAGTGTAGCTAGCTTTTTACTTTATGCTAAAATAATCCCCCCAAAAGAAAAAAAGTCCATCCTAATATGAATAAAATTTATCAAATAGCATTATTACTTTTTAAAAATGTAAAAAAAAAAAGAAAAATTTTTTTTTTACATACAAACTATTTTTTACAGGTGATTTAATTTTTCCCTCCAAATTTTATTGTTTTGGATTTTTTGGTAAATTTTCCCAATTTTTCCTTCTTTTTTGTTTATTTTCGCATTGTTCCCAAATCATTCACAAATCACTGTGAATCATCTTACAGTTTTACATTTAAATGTTAATTTTCATATTTAGAACCATATATTTAGATTACATTATATTTTACATTATATTATCCCACAGGTTGATATTTCTGTAATATTTTATCTCTGTAAAAAAAAATTTAATTCTCCCTCAAATTAATTTAGTTTTTGACATTTTATTTAATACTTCACCAAAATAAACATTTTCCCTAACGTTTTACATTTTGCCTATACTCGTGTTTCCCCAAATTAAAATTTATCCCAATTATTACCAATTTTTTGGTTTAACAATTACTTTTACAAATGAATTTTTTTAATTAGTTTTCCTCTATTTCCCATTCACATTATCACCCAAATGCACTTTTTCTTCTGAATTCTTTTTTTCTCTCCAAAATGTGCATTGTTGCTTACATTTTCCCCACATTTTTCACCAAATGTAAATTTTCCCAATATTGTAAAGCCATTTTAAACCCAATGTTCTTTCCAAAATGCAAATTTCCTTCTAAAATAGAGACATTGACAATTGAAGTACTCTTTGGTGATTGATAACACGAACAAACAAACAACTTAAAATTAGTGATTTACATGCCTTTATGAAACATATACATTAGAGAAAGTTAAATGTAAATCAGATCTTACCAAAGATATTAATTCTTTCTGTCCTCACCTTGAACTGTTATGGATGTTACGTATAGCCCCTGAGGGTCTAATCTATTTTTGCATTAATAGCATCTGACAATTTCATTGGATTCATGAACTGAAAACAACATTTGGATGGAAATATGTCTCCTGATTCACTCACTCGCTCACTCCTCCTCCCCCTCCTCCTCCTCCTCGCCCTCACACAGTGATGCAATGGTGCCGGCTGCCGTGTGGTAGGCCGGGGTCCCCCCTCGCTAACACAATCACAGCCATGAAACGAATACCAGCCAAAAGCACACACACACACACACATGCGCACACACACACACTCCACAGCTTAGTCAAGCTGCACAGGCCCTGGGCATCTTGGCTCTGTTTATATTTGTGTATCAGCACTATTCTGGGCTGATTGAACACTGAATAATCAAAATCAGCCAAAAATCCAGAGCTGAATAAATCAGCCTTGTGGAAAATTTGTGCTCAGTTTGAACACAATTTCTGAAATTTTCTTAATCATCTACAATGGACCGTATTCATACATAACCAAAGCAAATGATCAATACAATAAAGTATAAAATAAACCACACCCTACTGGAAACAGGAGCTCTACCCAGGCACCATGATGTTGCCACACCCACATCACAGCATCACTCGACACCACGCTCCCAAATGTGTCTCGGCGATCCCTACTGCTCGCTACGCCGGATAAAACCTTCAGAGAAACCTTGAGGGTCATAATCATCATAGGGAATTTCTTGAATCAGCCTCAAGAAGAGAAATGCTTTTGTCTGAAATAGTAAACACGTTACCTTGACAACACAAGCAAGGAAACACCTCAATGATGAAAAATAAATCATAGTGCCAACCACCTCAGGAGGGTATAGATCTTAGGCACTGTGCCCTCTAGTACAAGCACTTATCTGTACTAGAGAGCTCTTAGCATGCATGTCTGAAGAACACTCCACTAGGTTTTCCTCTTGGATTTCCCTCTTTTTTTATCTGCCTCTCATTCAGCTTCAATTATACCCCAATTTAATCTTTTTTCATATTTTCATTTCACTGTCCACCTCAAATTATAAATCCATATGCCTTTCTTATTTTTAAATTTGTTTAATGTTTAATTACCCCCCCCCTCCAAAAAAAAAAAAAAAAAAAAACTCCCTACATTTTGCATACATTTACATAATCTTTTGTAGGTTCTATATTGTGTTTATATTTTTTTTCACAATTTTTTCCTCAAGCTTTTCCTGTTTATTTTTTTTTTGCTCCATTTTCATCACATTTATTTCACAAATGTACCTTTTCTTTGTATGTTCCTTATTATTTTGCAAAGTTTATATTTTTACAACATTTTTTTAAATCCCCCACCAAATTTTTCACTTAAATTTCCATTTTTCATTTACAAAGTTACATTTTTTTTTTACATCACCCAAAAACGAAATAAAAATTTTACCTAAAATGTATTTTCTAAATGTTGATTTCTTGACATTTCTTTTTAATAGTTTTTAATTGTTGTTAATTTTCCCTACATTGTTCCCCAAATTCTCCATTTCATGACTTTTTTGCATAATCCCTTGAACTTATATTTTTTAGTAATTTTGTACACATTTCTCACAAATTAAAATATTAATGGGATATAAATGTTCATGGGAACACCCTAAACTTAGTATAGTTGAATGCAAGTAGGGTTGGACAGTACGAATGCCCTCACCGGTGACGTCAATCTTTAGTCTTGTTATGGTTAAAGGTTTATGCCGGAGCGTCTTAGGTGAGCTGAAGGAGTTGAGATGACGTAAATGACTGATCAACTCTGGTTCAACATTAGTATCATTTACAATGAAAAGGAATGGCCTTGTAGGGATGCTTTCTCTCTCTCTCTCTCTCTCTCTCTTCCTCTGTCTTTCTATTGTCTGTCTATTTTCTTTTTTTGTGTCTCTGTTTTCATCATACACAGGAGAGGATGGGATTGAGTGAGGAGAACCCACTGATTTCCAGCCGGCTCTGTGTGCATCACCCCTCCCTCCGTTCCCTGTAGGTGTTATAAAGAGAGCAGGATCTCAGTGTAATCTGTCCGGACTAATTTAGCTCCTGTCAGTCTACACGCGCAGCATGGGTATTCTGTCTCACACACCTGTATGTAGACACACGCACAAACACACACACACACACACACGCACACGCACATGCACAAGCACATGCACACATACCCTAGAAAGAGAAGGACAGGGAATCCTGTTTCAGTGTGGAAAATCCTATTTCTTTTCTTAAAGACGGATTGAGCTGGATTTGTGAGCAGCACTTAAGTACCTTTTTACAAAGTCATGTTAAATGTGAAACATTAAAACCAGAAGAAAGAAAAAAATGACTCAAAATCTGCTCAGAAAGAAACAAACAGCAGCTAAAACAAAGAGAAACAAAGCAGGCTGGACATAAATGAAGATGATTGCGGGTATTTGGGAGCAGGCTGACAAGCCCGGTACTGATTGATGCAGACATCATGTGAAGAGATACCACCCTACTTTGGGACAGGGGTTTAAAAGAATTTCTAAGAAACTGAGGAAACTCTAAATTTTAATATCCTATAAACCAAATAAGATATAGTTTTTTTTTCTGTAAGTATTAAAGGAAAATGTTGCAGTGTCAGGTTCAAGCGTGGAAGCAAGCAGCATCGTACCTTTTGCAGCTCAGACCTAGAACCGTGTCCTAATTTAGCACTGTATCTATTTCTGTCCGAGCCTTGGGGGAATACCTACATTTGTCAAAGGGAGTGTGCGCGTGTGTGTAAGTGAAAAGTGAGCGTGGCATGGATGCCGAATATGTGGAGATACTCTACTAACTCTACTGAGTGTAATCTGGTTTTAGTCATTGCAATGGCACATTAATCAAGGGCATCCAAACACACACACACACACACACACACACATGCACACAGACATACTCTTTAGTATAAACCAACACAAAATTCTGTGCCACAGCACCACCTTCAATATCATCTCTTTAAACAAAGACGAAACAACACAAAAGCAAGAAAGCACATATTACATATTATTGCAAAAAAATGGGAAAAAAACGATAGATCTGTGTCTGGAGTTTACATATATGGAACAAGGGGCGTGTAGGATGCGTTCGGTTGCACTCACCTCACCCTCGCTCTCTGTCCTTGCCGGAGCTGTGAAAAGGATTGGCTCTGAGCAGCCGAGCTACTGCACACTGAGACAATGGAGCAGAGAGAGAGAGAGAGAGAGAGAGAGATAGGATGGGGAGGGGAGGAGAATGAAGGAGAGTTAAGGAGCAAAGGAGTGAGAGAGAAGGAGGGGTGCACAAGGAGAGGGACTGAAGTAGACAGCCAATCAGTGCCGAAATCAGCACGGGCTATCTGACGAAATGCCTGTGGATTAGCGATGTGCAGCTTTTAGAAGAAGAAGAGGAAGGAAGAAAATTGTGGCAAGTGGAGAGAATGAGAGCGAAAGAAGAGTGTGAAGGCCCTTGGTGAATAAGAGAGTGAAAAAAATAAAAAGGTGGAGGAGGAAAAAGTATACGGTGCCAAGGTCTTTCTTTCCTGTATCGTGAAGTGTGGTCAAAGGTCAAAGGGTGCAGCTTGAGGTGCTTCCTTAAAATCAAAACTCTTAAATGTGTCTCTAGTTGTGAGACATATAGAAGACTGTCATCACACTGCGAGTCACGATCTCACAGGATGGTAAGGATTGCATCTCATATTTGCTCCGGAATCTTGACTTGGCCCTCCCTCTTTCCCTCCCTCCTCCCCTGATCACACCGTTCTCACTCCTTTAATCTCCTCAGGGGTCCCACTGTCTCTCTCCGTATCCTGTATATCGGCTCCGGATCATCAAGTGCTACGTCTTGGGTGGTTCAACAACCCTCCCCCCCCACCACCACCACACCTCTCCACCCCTCCACACCACCTCTTTTAACACACAGATAATACAAGAATCGAGGGGGAAAAATGCTACTTCAAAAAAAAAAAAAAAAAAAAACACCCTGCACCAGGTGTTCTGTCCGGATTGGCCACTCGTCTGGATCGGCAAGGGTGCAGGCAATCTCCAGCTCCAATTATTTTGGCCTCAAAAGCTGAAAAAGAAGACAAGGGTCTGACTCAAAAAGGCCTTTTGGTGTGGAAAGGAATGAAATGGAATGAAAAGTGCTTTTCAGCGTCGCCGAAGTCCTGAGAATTCGACACAATTAGACCGAAAATGTCCCAAACTGTGCCTCTGACAGCGGAGGGAGGGGAGAGCAGGAGGAGGGAGGAGGGAGCCAGATAGTCGCAGATTGTCAAGGCCGAAAAATCGACTGTACAAGTTTGTAGGAAAGATAGTTTTGCTCCCCGAGATGAAGAAAAAACGAGGATGGATTGGTTTTCTTTCAGCAGCTGCCCCGTTCGGTGTGGGTCTTTTCTTCTTTTTGGCGTTTTGTTCTCGCATGGAGAGCTCTTGCCGGGACGATCCATCACACGGACAGGAAGAACGAGTGCGGTGTGCTGAGTCTCGGCAGGTGCTGCATCCGTCTCTCTCTTCCTCGGCCGGACAAAGCTCTCCCCCCTGCTCTCTCTCCTATTTTCTCCATCCTCTCCTCTCCCAGCTCTCTGGCTGCTCATTTTCTCTTCCTTGGCCGTGACCAAAAAAAAAAAAAAAAAATGAGTGGGATAGCGCTGTGTGGGATAGAGAGCAAAAAAGACACGTGGAGAAAGAATAAATGTAGAAAAAAAAAAAAACAGGAGGAGGGTGACAAAAAAATGAGATGGCGAGGGGGAAAGATGAATGAATTCTTATAGAAGTGAGTCGTCTGCGGGAGGAAATGAGGGAGGGAATGAGGGAACGAGGGAGGATGTAAGCGAGTTCTCCTGTCCCACACACACACTCCCCCATGCCTGGGAAAAAAGTGTGGGAGAGATGAAGTGGCGGAGGTGGCGGTGATTCAGCCAACAGCCTCTCCCATCCTCTTCGCTCTGTGCCCCTGAAGAAGGGAACCAGCTCATGCACACCGAGCCTCCTTTCTCCTCCCCTCCCTCTTCTCCTCCCTTTTCCCCCTCTCTCGCTCTTTCTTTCCTTCTCTCTCTGTCTCCCATACACGCTCAGTTCATTACAATTCACTGGTTCTTACCGTGACACGCTTCACTAACCCACTCAGCGAGCCCAGGCAAAGCGAGACACTGAATTCTAATGCAGGAGGGAGGGGGGAGGTGGGGTGGGGGGTGGGGGGCAAAAGCAGACCAGCAGGTGTCCTCTCTTCGTTTCGTACCCATCTGTCTGAAAAAGAGCCCAGCCTTTCCAGAGCACATTCTGTTTTGTTCGCTTAGTCCCTTCTTCCACAAGCCGGGCTGTACTGAGTGAGAAAAAAAAAAAAAACACTCAGAGGCAGGGCCACACAGGGTAGTGAGAACAAATAATCCAAACAGCCCAATGAAGGGGAAAATGTCTCGCTTTTAGGGGGGCAAAATGTATATTTGCTACTCATTTAGATGTAGCTAATACTCAGTGGGAGCGATGGGATTGCAAAAGTAAACACACCTGTGTTGATGTCTGGCCACTTAGTGTTGTTTAGTTTACTGATACAACTCGATTGGTGGGTATTACAAACATGAGGTAGACAGGGAACATGTTAAGCTCTGGAATCTGAAGTAAATATCATAAAATGTTTTATTCCTATCATGCAATTGGCATTTTCATTACAAATGAACAATTTTTAACCATTATACACCATATTACTGTACATTTAATACACATATTACTGTACATTTAATATCATGGAAAGCTTACAGTATGAAGCAAGATCCATTAAGACCTTCCCTCATGAAACTCTTTTTTTCCGAGTTCTTTTATAAATCCAAAATAAACATTTTACAGATCTTCCTACAACAGTTATTCAATCAACCAATCACATGGCAGTAGCACAAGACATCATGCAGATCAAGACCTTCAGTTAATGTTCAAATCAAACTAGAATATAAAGAAAAGTGATTCCAACCATGATTTTAACCTTTCTGTACAAACTCTAGAAACTGTTGTGTCTGAAAATCCCAGGAGATCCCAGCAGGTTCTGAAATAGGCAAACGAGCTCATATGGTATACCAACAACCATACCACAGTTAAAGCCATAGAGACTACCAACGTATCTTACTTTTTACTTCATTCTCATTAGTGTTGACAGATAGTCAAACCCAAATAATCATACAGAGACTCCAAAAAAGCTGCAATGGACTCCAACTATTCAAATAATAGTTTTTGAACATCAAGTATTGTGCCTAGGCTACACTGCACACCACTATCTAGCTAGAAGGTGTCAACTGCTGTCTCACAAAATCTAGGTAGTGATGTGCATTGGTTCATTTACTATAGATCAGGGTGTGACATGTGATGACACAGTATAAGAAGTTAATAACCAGACTGGTTCCAAATCAGATCCATGCTGTTAAACTATGACTCGAAATGATCATACATTTTTGGATTTTTACATTTAGCGATTGTACTATGTACAGCGACCCAAATCATCATATAAAATATGATAATTATTGTACATCTGATAACATTGATTCTCATGTTCAGTGTGAACATTAACTGTGTCATTGAGGCTGCTACATGATTGGCTAATTGTTGTAAGGGCAAACATTAGATACTAATAAAGCAGATGATTGGTGTATTATGTTACTTTTCAAATAATATTTCTATTAAGGTATTTTTTCTACTTCATTACTGTCAGAGCTGCTGTTATGGGAAACAAATCAACAACTGAATTCAACTTAAATTTGTTTGACTAAAGAACAGAATTCCGACGTCCAATGAGGAAAGAACAAAGAAAATTTCTACTCAAAAGATTATATACTCAAAATGAAAGTAAAGAAAGTTTTCTTAACTCAGGCTTCAATACGTGATGTAAAATCCAAAATGGCTTTTTAAGGCTTCGACAGACATTAAAATATCTCTTTACTTTTAAATGAAATAATCTGTAGCTACAAATATTTCAGACTATTTTAATATACACCCTTCATCACAGTAATTCTGTCAGATTTTTTGCTAACAAAGACCCAACATGAAGCTGACCATGTTTTTTTTTCTTTTTTTCTTGAAACTTTATATTCTGATTGTAAAGAAGTTCACATTTACTTAGTTCAAGGTTTTGAGGAAAGTCACGCATGCATTTTATGTTTCTTAAATAAGATTCCATTTTTCACCACTTGTGAATGCATTCTTTATGTATGTGAATCCGAGACCATGGAGTATACAGTCTTTCTGCTTTATACACTTTTTGTACTCTAAAACTGCTGAAAATGTCTAAGCACTGACTGGGTAAACATTCTGGCTTTTAATAAATGATTAAATAAGTGCAATCCGTTTGGCAGAATTTTGAACTTTAATATCAATTTCAAATTCAGCTTTGAATTTATTGTTTACATGCACATGAGGTGAGGATGCCTTGAGGATTATTCTATTTGAAACCATGATATTGTTGTTGGATACGTGAGTGCTGGCAATGTGGCTGTTTTATCATATCGACTGTCATGTTAGAAAAATAAAAAGAGCATTTTTCATTGCTGGAACCTTACAGACGACATGAGTGCCATCAATCAGCTTCAGTACCATTTTATGGCACGACACTGGGAGCATGATAAGAAGCTCTATATTCTTAGAGATTCTCCCACTGGAATACTCTGAAAAATAGTTGCACTCTCCAAGATTTCATTCAATCACCTTTAGCTTTGATTACAGCACACAATGTGGTGTCCATTCCATGTGTGAAAATGATTCCTCATGCTCCCAGAACCACTCTTTCACAACCTGAAATATGGAATGGAATATGGAAACTCCATAGATGTGATACTCTGGTCATTCAGTACTTTCAGGTCATCAGCTGACTTCATTTTATTGCCATATAACGTTGCTGAGCCTAGACCTGAGCATCTGAAGCAACCCCAAATCATAACTAGAGGCTTGTACAGTGGGCACTATGCATGATGGGTGCATCATTGCATGCACTTTACTTCTTACCCTGATGTGCCCATCACTCAGGAATAGGCTCAATATGGACTCATCAGACCACATGACCTTTTTCCATTGCTCCAAAGTCCATTGTTTATGCTCTGTAGCAAACTGAAGCCTTTTTCCTAAAGAGTTTCACTAATAAGTGTTTTGTTATGTACACACAGCTGTTTAGTCCCACTCCTGTGAGTTCTCATCATATTGTGCATGTGGAAATGCTCTTAGTGTACAGGTTTATATAATGTGATAAAAAGTTTTAAACCCAATTTCCTTAGTTGTTTTCTTTGCTTGATGAAGGACAGTAGTTTGATCCTTTTAAAGCAATGACTTTTTTTTTTTTTTGTTCAGGCAATGTACGTTACATCTTTATGCAAAAGCTCAGTATGCAGTAAAGTGACATATCTAGACATAGTCCAATAAATAAGTATGGAAAAAAAAAAAGTTTTAGATCACTGATGTGATAAGCGAATGTCTGGTATGAAAACATTCGACCCTTTCACGGATCTAATTTGAGTCTGAAATGTGAATTATGCAAATAGAAGCGATATTAGTGCACTGACAGATCATTGTTCGCGTCCAGGCAGTGTGACTGATTGCCTAGTTAAGCTAATTCACAGCCAATCTTGCCTCGATCTTTGACCGAAACTGATATTTCAGACCATAATAATTACACTGCATCAAACAAATCCGCAAATTCCAGCAAAAGGGCAACCGAGTGATATTCTACACTATGTGCTATGTTGGTTCGTGTCTTGTGAGAAAGTTTGCTTTCCTGAAATGTCAGACAATATCACAACCGGGCCCTTGTGACCTCCCGTGGGAATTGTGTTTATTACGATTAAAAAGTCATTATTGTTCACTGTTGAAGTGTCGATGCCCATTTCGGAGATTTGAATGACAATTGTGACAAGCCTGCAGGAGTCTGTTTGTGTCTGTGCGAATGTGTGTCTGAGTGTGCGTGCTCGTGAGCGTGTCTGGATTGATGGTGAACGATTTTCTTTCTCTTTCTGTCTTTCTCGCCTTTTTTTGCTGTTGTGTATACATAGATTAGAGATGCAATAAAACTGTCATGGGGAACGGGCCTGTCACTACACTTGATTCCTGCAGGAAGCGATTGAGCTGCTCTCTCTCTCTCTCTCTCTCTCTCTCTCTCTCTCTCTCACACACACACACACACACACACACGTTACCTACCATGCTCACGGCTTTCCGGTCCCAGCTTCCATTTAATTAAAGTAGGATTGAGCTTAGAATCATTCAGTGCATTCTTCAGCTCCTGATAAGATGGTAACACAATAATGCAGACACTTTTCACATGTGGGCTTTACTATATGCGACAGTATCTATACCTGTACTCATTAATTATTCAAATATCCATATCTGTGTCTGTATTTAAATTTCATCCTGAAGTGCATTTTTTTATTAAAATATAAACTCTGCCACATTTTGATCAAAGGGTAGAAAACAATATAAAACCACATGAGAAACGTCAGCAGTGTCAACACAGATAGTAAATTCTGTCTCTGACAGTTCCTCAACCTCTGCTACATCACATCGCATCAAATCACATCAGTTTTTTTCTTACAATATCTTCGAACAAACTAAGCTGGTAATATTTTCCATAATATAAATAAATTGTAAAAAAAAAGTTTTTTAAATAAAAGAAAGTTTTTTTTCTTACAATATCTTCAAACAAACTAAGCTGGTAATATTTTCCATAATATAAATAAATTGTTTAATTAACTTCAATGGCCTAATTGCATCTTTGACCAGACAGTTCTAAGGATGCTTTAAATGCATTATGTATCATGTGCATTGCTTTTTGTCCAACAAACTTCTGACTACATGTATTTGAAAGTGATATTGTCCAGCTTCTGCTGTGTTCCACAGGATTCCAACATTAACCAGACACGCTGTGAACATTTCTGACCAAGTTTAATTTAAGATTTCTTAAAAACAAAATAAAAAAACTAACAAATCAATAATAAAAAAATAAAATGTTTGCCGCTAAAATAATATTCTGTATTGAACTGATAATCAGCGTGTTATGTATTATATTGCATTTTTTTTTGGCAGTATTTTTGCACTTTTATTCACACTAAAACTTGTGTACTGTTTACTAAAAAAATCTACTTATTGGTTTTTTTTGTGATTTTATTGTCTTGCATTGTTTGCACATGCTTACACACCTGCATATTCGGAAGTCTTCTGTTACAGTATAATTCATTGCATAATGAATGTTTTGTCATGTGTAGGTTTGTGCTTTTTTTTATTTAGCACCATGCACCTGGAAACATGTTTTTGTTTTATCGTGTTACCAGCTGTATATGGTTGTCTATTCAATCAAAATGCAATCAGTAATCAACAATGAAATTGAGCTGTTTATCATCACTGAAATTTTCAGTGAATTTTAAATTTTAAATGAGATGTTTTAAGCTTGTACAGTATTAAGTTTTTCTTTGATAGAAAATCTATATTTTGTTACTTTTTTCTAATTAAGCGTTAAGAGGTTTCTTGGTGTTTCATTTATGAATTGCCTGGAGTAGTTGTTGACCAAGCGCACCACTGGTCGTCCAGGCAAAAAGAACTGACAGTGATGAAGAAGCCAATAAGTAGTCATTATCACTGAAGTCTTGGACACCCGCAGCATCGATGCTACACACTTCATGGTGAACTACCTGCACAATCACTATGTGCCAACTTCCTTCCTTTCTGTTTCATTACAGCCTGACAGATGTCTAAAAGATGGATCCAGAAGGCACAGCTGTATCAGGTGGATAACAAGCTAAAGGTAAAAAAAAAATTTAAATGTGGAAAAAAAAAAACGGCACATAACGGAAACGGCACATAATGGACACATTGACATGATATACCAACTGAGCTCACTGAGTATATCATGTCAATGTGTCCGTTATGTGCCGTTTTTAACCCCCACATTTTTTATTTTATTTTATATATAAATATAATATATAATATATAATATATAAATAACAAATAACAACAAACACATCAATGACTGGGCAGGTAGAAGACCAGGTTTTACCACTGATGCAGTTACAACATTGCCAGGGCCTTAATACTGACTATTGAACACATACAGTACCATTAACTGGACTGAGATACACTAACTGAAATGGACCCACTGCTGAAGGAGAGACAGTATAGTCTCAGACTACACTCTGAACGAGTGTAACATCACGAACCAAGATACATTGCTGGCTGGGATCTGATCTGTGTGTTTGATTTGGCTGCATTCTGCCAAAAGACCACTGACTGGGAAACATTTTTGATTTGGAGACACATCTGACTGGGATCCACTCTTGACTCAGAGATACCACTGACTGGGATACACTGTTGATTTGGAGGCAGCACTGACTGCGATACACACTTGACTTACAGACATCGCTGCCCCTGGGATACACTGTTGACTTGGAGACACCACTGAGTGTGATACACTGTTGACTTGGAGACACCTCTGCCTTGGATACACTTTTGATTTGGAGACACTGCTTACCCTAGGATATGCTGTTGACACTGTTGAGACACCAGTGACTGGAGATAGATTGTTGACCTGGACACTGCTGACTGAGAGACACCACTATACACTGTTTATCCAGAAACGCTAATCAAGACATGCCACTGACTGAGGCGACACACTGCTAATTGAATACTCTATTGACTGGAATAGAGTACTAACTTGCACACAAGTTAAACCATCTCGCTAATTCCATAGAACAATATTTTGACACATTTCAATATGCAACATGTTATCTTCTTTTGTTTTCTGCTTCAAATAAACGTACTGCTACTGCAGTATTTAAAATGCGGGTGCCAGAAATGGGTGGATCTTTGATGCTCAGCATGTCAGTCTCCTGCAGGGAAAAGAAAACAGTGTTTTGGTGTGTTTTGGAGAAAGAAGGAAATTTAACGGTGTGCAGCTGTTTACAAAGTATACATCCCTTACTGCATCGAAGGCACAGAACAGTGTGGGTTGCCACAGAGATACATATCCTGCCTCTACCTGAAGCCAGTCCAGCACATTTTTAGTCCTTGAAAAGCACCAGCTAGGTAGGTGTCTGTCCCATTTTAGCTCATTGTAGGAGCATGACTATGAATATTTAGGAACATCCTGTAGTGCTTCCTTTTCTTTCAGTTGTCAAAGCACAGCAGGAGTCAGAAGTCAATCAACCACTGTTCCAGACTTCTCACTGAGGACAAGTAAGCACAAGAAAGAAAAAAAAAAACAGCATAAAATGAGAATAATTCTTTCCAGTGGACCTAAACTGACACTCCAGGTTCATTTTGACTTTTCCTGGCACTGCTTAATAGCAGTACCAGCATCAGTTATGGTTGTAAGTCCACTTTCACACGTGACCTGAATGTATCCATAATGATTCTGGGCTTGTCTGGGGTCAGATCTTTCTAATTGCAGTTTTTTTTTTTTTACAACAAAGGAATACCTTTAAAACTTTGGATTGATTTATCTCATATTTATCTCATTTTTGTGCATGTAGTTCATGTTTTTTAAGGCTTCTGGGTGGCCCAACAAAGAAGTGTTTGTCAGATCATCTCGAAATCATGGAATTTTTTTAATTTTTTAATTAAATGAAACATCTTTGAATGAGTGAATATTGTTTCCATGTCAGAGTGTTATGGCTGCTTTATGCTTTTGTGTGAAGTACACTGCCAAACCACTAGTTGGTGGTGTTTCTGTGCTAAGCCTCTTCACCACTCTCTGGTGGGATTTTTTTCAAACAAAAGTAAATGAAAGTGAGCAGATCTTGTTGGAGCTGGAGCTCATAGATGTGGAACAGTTTACTTTTATTGAAATTACTGCAACAGGGAAGATCTTACAGGCTTCTTCAATTAGTCTCTCCTCAAATTGGTCCATGTTCATTCAGATTTCAACACAATGCCCAAATAGAAGCAGCTATGAAAGAAGATGTAAATCCGTAGAAGAAGAAGCCAGAAAGTGTTGCTATCATGGACCAATCGCAATTGTCGCAGGCTTCCTGCAAGGTGTAGTTACATTTCTGAGAGGTGCACATCACAGTACTCCAGTGGGTATGTGACTACACGAGACCTACCATGTAGACTTGGCACAGAAGCATTAATCAGCCTTTACACCATCCTTTCACGTTTCATGTGTCCCAGAGGAAACCAGTGGTATCCTTGAATATCCTGGGTTGGTAGTCTTATCATATTTATCCACGGCCCACATTAAGAAAATGAACCATCAGCATGGTATGTGGAATGCTTGCATGAGAGTAGATAACTTCCATACAGTATCTGAGAGATACTACACTTCAATCTTGGTGAAGTGATCCCTGGATTGCTAATAATGAAAGGACTAGGTACTGGTTTTCTGCACCATGTTTAATTTCTAAAACATCTTTCACATTTGATAAAACCTACTGTATTTATATCCCGCAAAAAACAAAAAACAAAAAAATCAAAATGACCTAATTGTGAAATCCATTGAACCTTAGTGCTTCAGTGCAATGCTACAGTTGAAAGTTAAATTTGTAAACAGTAAAACTGTGAAGCTTTGATGTATTCCAACAAACAACTAGATGGAATACGTTCTGCATCTTCTTCGCTTTTTTTTTTTTTTTTTTTTTTACCTACCGGCATTAGGCCTACGCTTCACCCGACAAATGCATTTGCATGGAAACAATGTTTAAGCCACTGCATGGATAAATATGAGCTCACACTCCCGCACTGTCAGCTTCTTTCATCACTTCTCTAATAAACAGACAGAAAGGCAAAGGCAAGAATAGGATCTCATTACGGTGTTGTATTAGTCAGATATTAAAGCCCTATCTTTCATGTGGGCCGAGGGGCATTTTCACACCCACACTCAAATGTGTAAATTTCCCATAAATCACTCGGGGACATTCTCTTCACATGCCAGCCGTGAGGGAAACCCCCCTCTGGGGACACAAGTTCTCTTTCATTCCGCAATACTTTCTCTCTGCTCTGGCTTTCTCCTCCTCCGCCTCTCTGCCTCCCTTTCTTTCATCCACTTTCATCAGCTTGGTGTCACTTGAAAGGCAGCGGCTACAGAGGAGGAACGTCGAGGCCTGTGTAAGTGAGGCTTCCTTCAGAAGATGTGTTACATGAATATAAGAAAAAAAAAAAAAACAGTGTGAGGAGTTAACCAAGTGAATCGAGCAGTAATCCGTTAAGGATTCAGGCAGGTGGAGGGGAGCGCAGGTGTTTTTCTGCTGTTTTTTTTTTTTTTTAGGAATCCAACAAAGTGAAAAGAAGGTTGGACCAGATAGATATGGAGCCACATAATTCCATCATGCACAGTGCTTCCTCTTCTTCTTCTCTCTCTCTCTCCTGCAGCTGTACGCTGGAGACTCAGTTTGCCGTTCAATTTTCTGCTGTGCCCCTTTTGTTCTTGGTGCCCATCTCTGCATGTGCAGATCCTAACCACAGGAAAAGGCAGTTATAGTGCATGGACCGTGCACAAAAATGTGATAGAGTATAGGGTGTGTGAAATTCCTTTCATGGAGGACTAGGTTGCACATTTGCCCCTCTTTTTTTCCTCTGAAAGCCAGAGCCAATTTTACGCACCCTTATCTGGCCCCCTTTTTTTTTGGCAAAGTGCCTGTTTCCTCATGGGTCAAAGGCACCGGGCCATTTGCCATGCTTGGTAAGAGAGGGAGAGAGAGATAGGAGAGTGGGCTCACTGTGCTCCTTGGGGTTTCTCCCTTCGTGGTGGATCGGGTGCCTCTCCCCCTGTTTCCATGGCAGCAACTGGCTTTATTAAAATCCTACTCCAGATGCGACACGACATTCCCCCCTCCGCTTCCCCCAACACTCCTGCCATCACACACACACACCCTCTTCTGAAACTTCTTTTTACACACTTTGACCGTATCTTACAACCCCTCTCCCTCCCCCACAACACACATATACACACACACAACAGCACGGCTAGGCGAGCATCCCAGCGCGTTTTCAGTGGTTGTCAAAAATGAGAGATGGGGCCATGCGTTGCTAAATGAAGCAGAATGGGATAACCTCCACACGATTTCACACTCTGATAGCCTGTGGCACTGCTGTCATGTAATGTGTCCTGTATTCCTGTTCACCCGGTGGCCACACAAAACAAGACACCTTCGCCTTGGCGTAAATCAAAATGACTCGCCTTGACAACGTCATTTGCATCCCGAAGTTGATCTATATCTTGTGTCTGAGCGAAAAAAAAAAAAAAAAAATTCAAAGGTGAGATGTTTTGTCAGGGGCAGATACTTCTCAGAGATAATTAAACACAATAGATTGGACATCTTACAGAGGCACCTCTCAGTGATCAGTGGATTTGTGGATATGATATGGCTATAAAAGCTACTTAGGGTGCTATTATACATGTAGCATTTATTCCGTTTGAATGGAATGCTGATGTGTTCTTCGGCCTCAGTGCGGTTCATTAGGCAGGGTTTCGTAGATGCAAGCTGCTAAACTGAGCCAAAGGACAGATCTGTAACACTTCAGAAATGCCACGTGCTCTGGAGATCTAGATTGATGAATGATAGAAAAACACACAAAGAAAGAAAATAATTGCTAGATTTTAAACTAGTTGTATAGTGTAAACAATTATCTGATCATTTATTTATTGCTGTTTTCTTGATTCCGACATGCACTTGGGAAAAAAAACTCATGCAATTTACAAGTTTCCATGCAAGCTTCTGCTATGTTTCCATATTTTTTCACTTTTTGTTTTTATTTATCTCTGATTGCAACTTGTCCTGCAAATGGCCTAATAGATGCCAAAGCTCAATAAGAACCCCAACCCAAACCCCCCCCCCCCCCCCCCACACACACACACAC
>JAQMYJ010000016.1:4382503-4412364 GCA_030014305.1 Clarias laeviceps | reverse complement strand
ATTGCCATCTCATCTACATTCTTATTATTATGATGGTATGGTGGCTCGCTGCACTCCATTCACTTGGCTTAAAAACAGATAATAGCTCTCCAATTCAATGACTGAAAAAAAAAAGAGTGGCCAAGTCATTCTCCTGCCTCTCTTTTTCCCTCCACTAGTCCAGTTAGCATGTGAGAATTTCCTGGCTCATCCAGTGCCATTCAAAAGAGAAGCTCTGGGAATAGGGATTCAAGGACGCGTGTCGAAGGGAATACTAAACACCCCGCTGGGTATTACAAAAAGCCTTGTTACGGGCCAAGCTGAACGTGTTTGTATTGCAGGCTCCGGATTATAGGCAATGTGACAGGAATGCGCAAGTGTGCCGGATGTGGGGTGACCTTGCCGTGAATATTTGTTGCGCAGAGAGGCTATAATGAACAATATCATGCATTAGGATATTATGCATGTCCAACTCATATTGATTATGAGTTGAGGTTATGAGGCCTTGTATGTTCTAATGAGTAAGTGTATTCATGTGTATGAAACAGAGAGATAGTAAAAGAAAATTAGTATATTGTAATACACATTATGAGTGTTCAATGTACTGTATAATAAACAGGTAATCTGAAACTTTGGTTTCTTGATGAGAAAAATAAAAATCTAGTGAAGATCAAACTAACAACAGATGGGTTACTTGTGTGTTAATTCACAGAGCAATAAGAACACTATATGAATATATAGTATGGTGGTTATCAGAGCAGGGTTGAGTAATTTTCTAGAACAGCAGCCCTGATGGTAGTCCAGCTGCAAATCACAGGTTAATATTAACGCACTCATTCTAATACGTTATCGTTTCTATAGTAACAGCTCATTCACAGGGACTTGAATGGTAAATGCATCACATAATTTGTCCTATTAATAATGACTCTTTATAGCTTCTATAATGGAACTGATTACAGGAAATAGCTTGTCTTACAGATGTTCCACAACATTAAATGGAACTATAAATAGATAAAAAAAAATGTGCATGTTGTTTGTTTAATTTATAAAAAAAAAAATTAATTTGAAGGCTAAATGCCATGGTACTGTATAAAAAATATGGTATAAGAATAGGCTAATACTCTTTAGAATATTCTGCTATAAGAAAAAGTATGTCATGGTGGTTACAGTGTTAATTATTTAGTAGCTGTATCCCTCTGGTGCTAATACAGAGAGAGAGAGAGAGAGAGAGAGAGAGAGAGAGAGAGAAAAAGCCATTATTTTAACCCAATAATACTTTTAACCAAGTTGCATCAATGGTTAGGGAAAGATATCTGCCAAACCTTGTAAGATTATAAGATTAGGGTTCACCATAGTGTCAATTCAAGACCCTGCTCTAATCCAACTACAGGTATACAGTAACTGCTAACACTTACTTAACTCTAAAAATAACCCAAATCCTAAATCCAAACCTCCTAGCCATAACCCTAACCTGAATCCTGAAACCAAACCTCCTAATCCTAAACAAACCCTTACTTGCAATCCAAACCTCCTAATTCTAATCATAAACATAACCCTAACCCAAATCTCCTAACCCTAACCCTAACCCTAACCCTAAACATAACCCCCAACCCAACACTCCTAAAGATAACCCTAACACAAATCTCCTAACCCTAAGCCTAATCCAATCCTAACTTTATAACCCTTAACTTCAACCTTAATTTTCACTTAAATAAAAGTTTGATCATTCAGTTGGACAATATTGAATATTTAAGCCTTTGGAAAAAAGCACTAAAACCTCATCATACTTATTTTACTAAAAGCTGAAAGATTATTACAGTCATAGCTACAAGAAATACATCAAATGTATGAAAAGTGTTTTCCTAAATTTATTATAATGCAAAAAATTCTAATGCTGGGGAATACTGGAAAAGGAAAAGTATAAGGAAGTCAATAGACAAACATCTGTTTACAGAAAGCATCACAGTATCTACGTGTAATTAGAAGTTTAATCTGATTACTGCTCTATACTTCTATACACTAGCTGTGAATAAATAAATAAATAAATCTGCATCATCTTTTTATGCATGAAGCCTTTTTCTTTGAATTTTATCATGTTGAGTTGCAAATCTCAGCAGAGTTAGCAACATTAACCACTGGAACATTGAAAATCTTGATCAGATACAGGCGAAATTGGTACAAACCTACATCCAGGTCATAGTTTTAAAACTCGCTGTCTCACTCCTACAGCTTTGCCCCATATGCTCAGTTGGTAATAGAAGCAGGCCGCTGTGCTGCGCTGGTTTATATTCGAGAGTGACACTGGAAAATACATAATTCATTTTCATTTGCAGGAAATAAATTAGGGCGGGGTGGCGGGAAGCGATGCTCCAATATTGCAGGGACGAGGCTCGTGGTGAGACAGCTGGATGCACGTGGCTGGGTAATAACATTATATTGGTTCTGTCAGGTAATTTCTACAAGTGTTAGCCACACTGGAGGCTTAGGCGCATTGCAATCACAGGAGAAGAGAGTCCGGGGTTGGGGTGTAGAGGGGAGGAAAAAGGGGGGGGGGGAGTGGATGAGGAGGAGGAAGAGGAGGAGGAGGGAGGTATCGCATCACAGCTCATCCCAAGCTATTCTCCTGCTCCTCGCCAGCCTTGTGAGCACGCTCGGTGCGCGTAATTGCAATCTGGGCTTGACGCTGTAAATAATTGACCCTCTCGACCTGTTACTCTGATGGGATTCCAACAGGGCCTATGACTTTCCAAGAGGAGTGGACCTCTGTATGTGTGTGTGTGTGTGTGTGTGTGTGTGTGTGTGTGTGTGTGTGGGCCTTAGTGTCATCCAGACAGATTGAGATTGAAAGAGTGAGAGAGGTGTTTGTGCGTTTGTATAAATGGCATCAAAGGTTTGGTCTCCGTTGCCCATTCACTTTAATTTTGTTGCAGGGCTGATCCGTGCGAATTACTCTAGCAGGGGATCAGCGTATCATCCTTGTGTGTCTGTGTGTGTGTGTGTGTGTGTTTGCTCTTCTTCAACAAAACTGCACACTGGATAATGTGCATATGCTTCACCCTGCTTTATCACGTCACTGATGTGTCTGCTGCTCATCACTTGATATCAGACAGGATTGAAATCTAATGTCCAACTGGAAAAGGCTGATTACAATTATTTTGATTAATATTTAAACTAAATTTTATAACACAGAGATAAAGACTGCCCCATGACCTTTTAGGCAGCTAATTAAGTAACTAATTAAGGATGCTTTACTTAGTAAATTACCAAGCGAGAAGTTTAAACTAGTTTGTCTGTACAGCAAATATGACAGTAAAAACAAAATTACAATAAAACCTGCAACAGCAAATCTTGAAGTGTGTTTTTCTCCTAATATTAAAGCAATTTTGATTTATTTGCTGTTTTAAAATGCACACTTGACCACTAACAGCTTTTTTTTTTTTTTATCTCTTTTTTGAAGTAAAGCTTATCATGTTACTTTGCAAAGTGCTAACACTGGAGTCTCCTTTAATCTTCCATGCAGATCTTCTCACTATAAAAAGTATTGCTAAACAATAACACATTTTAAACATGTTAATGATTTGAATCTTAGATTACGTAGAGCCGTAAAGTATTAGAATCAGAGCTGCTGTTACAGTAGTTAAAAGAAAAATACTTTACTGTAATCTGACCAATTGGATTTGGATATTCATTGCTAATTCAAATCGTACCACAGATGTTGAAATCCTGCTCATGTTCAACCTTGAAGGATGTGCGGAAACTTGCTAGCAGGGATTCACAAATCCTAACACAGCAAGAGATACACATACTTTTAGCTTTTTTTAAAATATCAAACAATTAACAAAAGAGTAAAGTTAATCAGGAAGAAGTAAATTGAAGCAAATTTTTAACCAAATATTTATTGTTGGTCTGCCTGATTAATTACTCACTCACTCACTCATTTTCTATACGCCTTTATCCTGTATTCAGGGTCGTGGGGACCTGGAGCCTATCCCAGGAGCTTACTGTAGGGAAAGAGGCAGGGTACACCATTGTTCCAATCCATCGCAGGGCACACACACATTCACACTCTACAGTCAATTTGGGAACGCCATTGCATATCTTTGGACTTTGGGAGGAAACCCACCAAGCACGGGGAGAACATGCAAACTCCATGCACACAGAGACGGGGAATCGAGCCTGGCTGGAATCGAACCCGGACCCTGTAAGTGCAAGGCAACAGTGCTAACCACTACACCACCGTGCCGGGAATCAACAGTTCCTTTTGTGAATCTGACCATTATGCGCTTATTTTATCAAACATTTCAGTAAAGTTGAATTAGCTAACATTTTCAACTGGATTTACAAATGTTTCTGAACAGATAGATTTTTTTAACTTTTCGTGCTCATGTGCTTATGTTGATCTCCTGTAGTGCAACGCAGAATTGTGTGTTCACATTAGTGATGGGTACAAAATTCCTTACAAGGGCACTGACAGCAGTGAGTACAAATGGACCAGTAAGGGTAAAAACTAAAAGACAGGAGTGACATTATTAAAATAATTAATCATGTATCATTAATGATAATAGTAATAATAAGCTGATATTTAATTCTAAATCAGCTGAGATATATAGATTTGTTTTTGATAGACTCAAGCACTTCTGCTTTATCTGCTCTTAATAATAATAATATACATTAAGGATGTCTGCTAAATGTTCGAAAAATGTGAATGTCATAAAAGCGCAGTGATTCTTGCAATTTATATCATTTGAACTTGCTTAAATTCAGATTTCTTACTGGCATGTATAAATTTACCACACACACAATGATCAGGAATAGGATGCAAACATTTTTGAATTTACCATTTCTAAATTTTATGGATTTCTTTTGTATAAATGCCTGTTTAAAATCCATTTCTTCAAAAATGACAGCTGTTGTCAGTAGTTAATAATCAGGTTTTAATTTTCATATATACAGTACTGTGCAAAACTATTAGACTCCCATTTTTAGTTAATTTCCTTATAAAACTGCGCAAACTGTACCTGAGACTATACGTATTTTAAGCAGAAGCTCATCAAGCTTTGTTTCATTAATTACTACAGTACTTACTGATACTACTATAAAATTTTGATACTATTTTTGGAATTTACAGTAGAAACTTTTTTTTAACTGCTCTACAGCAGTCACTTGCTTGTGTTTTCTCAGTACTGTGTATTCGTAATATTTCAAATGTCAACTTAGAATAAAAATGCATAGATTTATACTGTAAGTCTGTTTCAATTGATCAGTTTATCCCTAATGAGCAAACTGGAGGTGATCATGGCAAGGTAAAACCCCCTGAGACGAGATCATGAAGAAACCTTGAGAGGAACCAGACACAAAAGTGAACCCGTCCTCATTTGGCTGACCTGTGTGTTATATGGTCTAAAGTGCAATTATATCACAGGAAACCCATTTTACTTAACAGAATCAATCTCGTGGAATGTTTAACTGTTCTATTACGCAGCTGGGGTGTAGTAAAGTCAAAGCAGGATCCTTCGCCCAGCACTTCATTCTGCTTCATTGCTCTCTGGGAAGATGGTTATTTAAAGAGCGGTGGCTTTATAAATCAAAATCACATTTCTTTTTGTGAGTCAGTTCGTAAAGACTAAATCAGTTTAGAACACATTATCTCATCATTTCAAGTACTAGCTCTCTAGCTAACCGCTGAATCGTTTCTCCCACTGACACAGACTATAACGACAGTGGTGGGTTATTTGTGCCTGAAGATCCTGCTCTTTTAAGCTGTTTATGACGTGAGTCTACAACTTGTGTTTCCCTGTTACAGCTGAAGGATGGTCTTGCTAAGGTCGCCATATCCCCCCGGCAACGGGAACGTCACACCGCTCCTTGACTCACAGTGGAGACAAATGCCAGCGCCCACTGTTGCACTCCAACGCACAAACCCTCTTGCTAATGTCAGACGCTAACTCTGCCTGACCCCAACACTGGTGAGTAAATAAACGCAACATGCATCGCTACAGTTACGTCTCCTGCCTCCTGATCTCCCTACGGAGCTGAATGCGCCTAGTGTGCCTGTGTGTAGTTATCAAACTCTGTTAGGTGGTCTTTGGTCTCAGCATGGCGCTTCCCCTCTGTGCTCACAGCCAGATCCTCTCTCGTGACATGATTAAACCTGTCCTCTTCTTCCTCTCTTGCTCTTTCTGCGTATCTGTTTAGCACTCTCTTTCTCCCTTCTGGCACCAGATATTCCTTGGATATGGTTGAGATAAGGGTAGAAACACAGTAAAGAATGCATTCTGTGAGATCAGGATTGGTTGTGGTCTCCTCCTGGTTCTTATATAGTATTTGACAGGGGAAAAAAAAGATCTTCCTATAATTCCAATAATTTCTTTATTATTGGATGTTATGACCCTTGTGTTAAAGCCCTGTGTTAATCCAACACAAGGCAATCTAAAAGTCTTTCCCCTTTAGGTCAAAAGGTATTGTCTCGGGCAAAACAATTTCAGCAAAGTCTGAAAGTTTAAAGTCGGGCAAAGCTTTACGCTGGAGTTTTATTTGAACATCAAAATCAAGGTTCGTGTCACAAATTCTGCCGTTCAGCATGATTGCGTTTATAACCATGGAGGGGCTGACAGTCCTGTAAATCTCTTAATTTTTTCTTTATATTTCTACTAATTCCACTTTAAAATATCAGCTCTGTTAACTTCTGGGTCTTTTCTTTGGATAGTTAATTTCTGTCCTTTCTTTGGATAGTTACCCTATTGTGTTCACCTATCCTATGATTAGGCATTGATTAATTAGATTATTTATACCCTATTTGTTATAATATACTTACATCTTGTAAGTCTTGTATGTATTTCCGAGACTAGGTTTCTTTCTTGCCCATTGCCTGTTGAGAACTTATATTATGGACAATCACACTTTTTTTTATGTGCTCTCTCATGTACTGACCTACCTTTGATGTATTCTAACAATGGATTATGAAATGCTCTTAATAAATATCATTCTAAGCACTCGCACTTGAGTCCTGCCTTTACTCACCACACTGTCATAGAGCGATTGTGCTCTTTTTTTTAACAGTTCTAAAACTCTGAGCACCTCAGCAGGTTAGTTTAGCTCTTTCCCTCTGCCTTGATTGCAGTCAGAAGGTATTTGTGCTGTAGGTAGGAACAAGTCCAAAGCACCTAAATCCCTTTCATCCTCGCTAACCTCTCCTGCTCTTTCCTCCTCCCAGTGGACAGACAATCAATACTTTATCAACAGCGAGACGGGCCGAGCTAGCGGCACCACCATGGAAGCAATTAGCCGCCTTAACAAAGATGGACGTGTGTCTTAAACCCAAACAAAAGCGAGCGGCGAACGCGAGCAAACAAACTCCACATCAAGGTGTTTTTGTCACTTTGCATTTGGATGCTGAGTGCGAGAGCCAAGCACTAATGGATATTGAATAGACAGGCGCACATTAGGAAAGGCAACAAACAGACAAATAGGCCTTATCGGGCCAAGCTATTCATTAGAAAAGCAACATGGAAATCCCTCAAGGGAGCTGCGATAAGTGCAAGCACTCGGGAGAGATGCTTGTGCAACAATTTAGATAGCACGCAAATGTTAGCCCAATGCGCACAATTTACGGCAACTTTTACGATGGCACTTTTTTGCGTTCAAGCTCTCCAAAGCTAAACTTTCTGAACTGGGTTGTTAAAATCATAGGGGGACGTTTGATATTGCAGAGTAACAGAACACAGTTCTGAGAGTATCTCTTTATTTCTCTATATAAACCCCTACACTAATGGACCTATCCCAGTACCTCCCAAGAACTCCCAAACTTTGGAAATTGGTGATTGTTATTCAAATGTTTGCACCATTCACATGTTTTACTGCAGTGTAGAGTCTCATCACCGTACTGTGTTTGAAGTCTTCCGTAAATATCATCACAAGTCCCAGTTTGACTTGAATGCCTCTACAGTTCTTTCACGTATGCAGTCTTTAGTGTGTTCGAATAGGACCCTGGTGTGTTTAATCAGGTGAAAACACAGGTCCGAGAGCATCATAGCGAAATAGATTCGATCCATCATTGACTTGACTGCAGGAATTGAATCAACCATGGCATGTGTTTAAGGTTGCAGTTGTAATGTTGATGTGAGCCACAAAAAGACAGTGCTGTAGCAATAATGCTGACAAAACTGCGATAAAAAATAACTTTTTATATATTTTTTGACTTAATTATACAGAACCATGTCTGTGTACTCCATTTCAAACTTGTGCTTGGTAAAGGATTATTCACCAATTTTCTGTCACTATTTCTGACTAGTAGTTAAAAGCATTCTATGAGTAGGTTTTCAGCTTCACTCATTCCGCTGGCAACATTTTTGTCTGTATTTTAGGTATAACAGCAAATTTACTTCTTCCTTAAGGCAAGTAAATCACATTCCACATGCCTGTTGTCATGTGATACACAGTAATAAACATTAAATGCATAGTCTGATATATATGTACATGTATATATTCTAATATGTAATACCATTCTAGAAAAAATAAGAAAAAAGTTGTGTTGTAATGCTTTGTTAAAAGTGTTGCTTTATTTTTTTGTTTTCATTCAAGAGGGTGTCATTTCAAGTTTTGGACCTACTGGTCTGGTTTGATTGAACAATTTTGTCATATAGATCTTGGCTTAGCTTTATAAGCTGAAAATGTCCAAAGAGACATTATTTATTCAAGGACCATGTGACTGTTAACAGCTATCAATCAAACAAATAGACTGGATTTATCCAAAAAAGAAAAATAAGCAATCTTAGGAGCATAAAAAGCAGCAATGCGGTGACGTCGTGTCATTTAACACGCAAGTTCCGTATAATGTAGTTAATACGTAAACTGTCCATTATCAATGCTTCCATCCTTTCCGCTAAGTCCTTTTCCTCTGAGTGTATGTCATTTGTGTTTTCCTGCCATGATCACTCAAAGCTAATTGGGTGACAGTGCCTTCACGCGAGAGAGAAACAAAAACAGGCCGACATCGAGAATAAACAACAGTGACAGCTAGCTTCTTCTCTGGAACTGGAACGTTCAAACGTTGGGCCGTTAATTAAGACGCATGATGATACGTCGCATGCTAGCCCGGGTGCATTTGCTAAATCCAGCCGCCTGAAGAGATATATGTTCTGTGTATTCTGGTGTCAGCTATGTAATTAATGTCAGTGCTTGCTGGAGATCTGACGCTAGCCTCGCTTGTGTCTGTCCACCGAGACGTGACTCTTTCTTTCACTGCTGACATGTACTAGACAGTCTAACTAGGCCTGAGGGAGAAGACAGCACAGGACTACACTATTCTGTAAAAAAAAAAATACATAAGATGTCGCCAACATAACCACAGGATTTTTTTTCTGCAGATAAGGGTTTTATTTTTTAATGAAAGAGATGGACAACAGGGGGAATGCCACAAGCGAGAAGATTTAATTACATTGCTTGTTCAATGTTACTTTATTGATTTTTTTTAATTGCTTTCAGTGATAATCCTGATTCTTTATTAACATAATTATGGTCATAACAAATAATCATGACCAACAGAACACCAGATTAGATGTACTGTAGTAATATCACTTGTATACATAATAAATATACAGAGATATATCTTGAGGGATTGATGTTACAGTAGGTAGCGGCGTTAGTGCTGTTATAAGTGTAAAAAGGTGATCATTTATTATTAACGTCATGTTTTGAAGTGTTTTATTCCTCTTATTTTACAGATTACTATATAAAAAATTTACAATGGATGGTAGCTGATAATATTCATATTCAGTTACGTATGATCACTGACTTCCTCCTTAAATAACTCATGTAGTCTGCATACAGTACAGTATATTCCCGATCTGAAATATCCTTATTTCTTGTAAAAAAAAAAACATTGAAGCAAAGTCGGTGAACCCGGCGGCCCTTTTCAAAAAGATTCTTATTCCCTGAGAGCGTGCCACCTGCTCGCCCCCAGCAGCAGAAGTGAGTGGAGCTCAGTCACTCTTGACAGGCTTGAGACATTTTGTGCCTGGATGTCCTTGGTTGGCTGGCTGAGTGACACATAGCAGTGGGAGACGTCTCTTATTTGAACGTGGGCGGAGGAGGAGGATTTTCCCCAGAGTGCGACGCAGAAGCCCCCGTCAGCCGCCTACCCCCACGCACTCGCATACAAACCCTCCTGATGAGTAAAAAAACCCTGAATGTTGCCCTTCGCCTGCTTGGATGAATGGATATGGGCACAGCGGCCCCCTCAGTGTGGGCACCGATGACAGAAGAGGACAAAAGGACTACAGAGTTGCAGGCTCTCTATCCCTACTGCTTCTAGTTACCTCTCTCTCTGTCTTTCTTGCTGTCAATCATGAACTCTCGGCGGTTCTCTCCATCCTCGCTCTCCTCGCTGCTCTCCCCTTTCTCTTTTCATTACATGTCGAAAGCTGTCTTCCTCCTGTCCTTTCCACTTCTCACTCTTCTCTCTCTCGATGTATAGCTGTGAGCAAGCTACAGCACAGCAAAACAAGACTATCCTTTTCTTAAAGGGAGTTCCTCCTGTTCTCTACCTGCTCTTCATTCCCCTCTTTTCCCCCTTTTCTGTCCTTCCTTATCTCCTTCCATCTTGGCCAGCATCATCATCTCCCGCTATCTCTCAGCCGCACATGCTCTACCCCTCTCAGACTAGCGTATCACTTTATCTCGCTCCCTTTTCAGCTCCGTATCATCATGCTGATGGACAGAGCAAGTGACCGACCGAGCGACAGCGAGGGTGGGAGGGAAGGATGGTGGGAGGGAGGGAGGGAGGAAGGGAATCAGGGATCCACATTCTCCCTATATCTCTGCCTCTATCTCTTTCTGTCATTCACTCTGTGGCTGACAGCTTCTGTCAAGCTCAATAAACTGATGAGAATGCCCGCTGTTTTAAAAGGTCGCTGTGAATTTATAAAGCTGCGGTTAGGAGAAACGATCAGCTGCATTAAACAGCCTACATGTGGACCTAGAAATAATAGAATACCTGGTAGCAGAAATGAATTCAGCTGTCTGTGAGACACATAATACTCTTAAATAATCCAGTGCCTTTTTCCACAGTAATACAGGAACATTTAAAAAAAAAAAAAGGCTTTTTATAAGCCATATAAATGCTCACTTGTGCTCACCATGGCTCACACCACAGCGAGCATAAGTGAGCATTTATGTGGCTTATAAATGTCGCTAGGTGAAGGGACAAAAAAAAAAAAAAAAACGATCGCCTAGCAAGTGGAGGTCAGTCATACAGCAAAGAATACAAAACACTACATCTCACCAGACTGTAGTGTAATTCATTTCCTTATATTTTGTTTGGGTTAGATCTGAGCTCTCATGTGTGCCAGTCACATACTGTAATGAGAGACGTTTTTTGGACTAGTTTATTTTATAAGCCAATTTTAAAAACGTTTTACACTCTTAAACCGATGAAGACCATCCAAATCAATCATTGGCAGATATTTTTTTCAGTACCTCACTACATAAAGAAGACTACTTACTAAATGTTCCTGTAGGAAACCCTCCAGTCAAATAACCAGTGTATAAAGTATCCAAATCTTCTGGTCAAATAGACAGTGTATTAAGTGTCCAAATGGACAGTTATGTGACATATTAGTAGTTTTTTTTTTTCTTAAGTAGGGAGTATAGCTCTGGATCAGAGGAAGACTGTTGATTTGAATCAAGATTTCTATGCAGTGCAATTTTTGATCCAATTCAGTAGCACTTATATTGGCTGTCTGATTTGTCTCAAGCTTCTTAAAGTTTTTAAAGTATTAAAAACTACTAAAAAATACCTAATAAACACTGAAATGTTGACTACATGTCATCACTCGTTTTTTCTTCCTGCTTTGCACTCCATTCCAGTAGCCATTGATATTGCACCAACTGCTAATAAACTCAAAAGAAGAAGGTGATACTCTCTCAAAATGTGAGTATTTGCCAAAGATGCAATCTGTTTTTATTTTCTGCAAAAGCTGTAGTATATCGTAAAATTTATGACTGTTTAACATGTGTAAGTAATTTGTGTGTAAAAAACAACAAGGACAAAAACAACAAACGTCCGGTCCAGTCAATAAAATTACCGGGATCTCAGTTCAGCGATTTTACATGCCCTTATGTGGATATATTTGCCCAAATAGCACATGTTTTGTCTTATAGTGGTGCTTCACATTACAGCTTTTTATTATCCCCACGGTTTTGGAGCCATGAGACAAACTGATTTTAAACTTCCTGCAGGTAGTGGATTGTCAGTCCATTACGAATTAACATTATCTGTCCATTCATCTTGAAGGTTTTCATAGTCTTCTTTCCTTTTCTTGGAGTAATTCATGCTCTGTCAAGCTTTCATTTCTGTTTCTTCTATACACAGTAAACTATTACGTTGATTGGCTCTGTTAAGTGATGTGTAGCTGTGTTCACTTCTAGGGGAAAATGCACTAGATTAATTGTACATTAACTCTTCTAATTTATCAGAAAAGCTTCAGGGTTCAGATACAACTTTCACTTAGTCAGGTCACCACGGTCCACCATTTAGTGATGCCTGATCTAGTAAGTTATTTTTTCCTGCCAAAACTGCCACAAACTTCCAATAACTTGGCTAAAAATGAATTTAGAGAGTCAGGAAAAAGCAAGGAACCACCAAAACACAGGCCTGCCATGAACTGCTAGAACATTTGATTAAGTCAAGCCAGTTTTACGTCACTATGAAATGGAAAGCTGCCTGAGTTTAAAAAGAGAACAATCAAGATTATAATATTAAGCAATATCACAGGGGAGGGTTCTCAAAAATAACTGGTTATTTGAAGAAACAAATCATAATCTGTTGATAATGAATTGAGTTTGTGGAACGCACTGTTACTCATAAAAGCTATATCACACTAAAGGTAATGCTGTTATGATGATCAGCATATGGCTGTGATACGGTCATAGACATAAGAGCACAGCCTGTCCTGAAGATAGCATAGCTGTGCTGATATTCAGCACAACAGCATGACCTCGAATGTGATATTGCTTTTATGCTTAACACTTCCACAAACACCATTTATCAACACATTATGATTTGTTTATTTTATTAACTTCTTATTTTGCTTAACCAAAATAAGATATGTGTAAAACACATATCCTTCCGTGACTGGCAGAAAGTCAAAGTAATTTTTTTTGGGTGCTTGACTTTTTTTCTACATAAAGTCATACAGTACTGTATATAGAATTAATGTAGAAAAGAAGTAAATGACAAAAATATAACTTTAACTGGTGTTTTACAGACTGGAGCACATATACAGTAGTTAAAACATCCCAGTGCTGTTATCGTCCATTATCACAATTTGTGCCGGTCAGAACTATCTTTTGTATAAACAATGTTTAAAAGCACTTCTGCAGTTGTTATTGAGTTGATAGTAAATGTATAATCTATTGTAGAGACATTGTCATGCCCATTTGTTCTCTAACAAATTGATTAATTAAAAAATGTTTAGTTTTCTAATATTTGCTCCCCCTAAATTGACCGCGTGGTTACTGCAAGCTTTGCGATAGACAGGCATCCAAACCTAGATTAGCATCACAAGATGGTGTATGTACTGTACATAAACTCATCACAGGAACCAAACAAACAAATCATTTCACACTGATTAACGCATCATTTAATACCACATTAATCAGCATGACAATTGTTTGGTTGATTGTTTGATTTACATCCAGACTTTGTATTAGCTATGTGAAAATTAGCAAACTACTGTAGCTGTTCTACTGTAGCTACAATCATCTCCAGAGGCATCAATGACCTATGTTACTTCCTTTAAAGATTTTTTTTTTTTTACCTTTGTAATGTCTCTATACATGTAATGTAATGTCAAGATAAGATTATTCCTTCCATTTTATTTTGAGTTAAACAATACTCAGAATAATGCTCAATTGTAGGTAGGAAGTTATGTGTGAAGAAAGTTGTGGGTGAGGAAAAAAAGTCATCCTGCAGGGCCAATACAGTTTTAAGCCTAAGATTAGGGCCCATGCACTATGACATCAGCCCTACTGTATGTCATCACAGTGTGTGAGGGCGCGCTATGTCGCATTAGGACGCCTGATATTCTGGGCCCCGGGCATAACAAAGGGCCCTCACATGAGGTTATACAGTACACACATCGTATACCCATGACACCCATACACATTTAGAGCTCGTTGAACTTTTGCATTGCACGTCATGGGCTTAACTCAACAGTAAGTCAGTTATTTTAGTTCATTTGCAAAACGCATCTGATGGATTTTGATGGATTTTTCAAACCAAACTGGGCCAATGACATCATTTTTGATAGCTCAGCTGTGATAACAGATCAGCTTTGATGATGCCATAAACTTATGTTAAAAAGTCGTTAATAACTTTCCGTGTGATATTATATTGAGTGAAATTATGTTGAGTGACACCACATAAAATTGGGCTCCACTCAACAGGAAGTCAGTTATTTTGGATCGTTTGCCGGGCCTATGTGATCTCAATATATTGAGGATGCAAAATTGTCGAAGGATTTTTGATATCTCAAATGGGTCTTAAACTTATGCTGAAAAGTGGTTAATAACTTTCTGTGTGACATTATATTGAGTGACATTTTATTGAACGACATCACATTAAGACATCACATCAGAGTGTGATACCAGCATCCGTGGCTTTTTAGAGGTCTTAACATAAAATTCCACCTTTTCTAGACACCTAATGATGCTCCTACCTTCTTCACCTTTATCCAGCAGTTTGCTAGTGGCTTTAGGTCTGGAGATGACCCAGGTCTCCATATGACCATCATCACAGCCAGTTTTTCAATAGTTTTTTCAGTTCATTAGCACAAATCCTCAGCTAGATAGACTAGAACTAATCACCTAGTTTGTGCACAGGGAAAACTATAATGCATGGCAAAGTGTATGTTGTCTTAATAATTTTGGCCACCACTGTGTGTTTGTGTGTTTCAGAGCTGTAGACTTGATTTGCACTGAAGTTGCATACTGACTTCACTCGGATCCACATTTCTTGTTTACACGTTTTCTAATTTGCATATACGAAGAACGACTATCTTGCACATTATTCCATGGATAATCACATTACTGCTGACACATCTTTATCATTTTATACACCCTGTTTGAATCATACTGCTGCTTTATACTTCAATACTTATGTCTTAAGTCTTGACTCTCCCCTTATTTTTTTCACATTTTTATTCCAAAGACTCAGAGCTTCTTATATTTTTAATGTAGTTAAACAACCAGTTTTTAAATTGTATCTTTAGACACTTTGCAGCCTGTTGCAGTAAAACATTCAGGGTCGCGGGGGCCTGGAGCCTATCCCAGGAGGCTTGGGGCACGAGGAAGGGTACACCCTGGACAGAGTGCCAATGCATCGCAGGGAACACACATACACACACTACGGGCAATTTGAGAACGCCAATTAGCCTAACCTGCATATCTTTGGACTGTGGGAGGGAACCGGAGTACCCGGAGGAAACCCATCAAGCATGGGGAGAAGATGCAAACTCCAGAGATCGAGCCTGGCTGAGAATCGAACCCGGACCCTGGAGGTGTAAGGCGACAGTGCTAACCACTACACCACTGTGCCGCCCCCCTTTCTTCAATTTAATCAATATAATTCATTATTTTATTTAATATGGAGAAATAAGGAGGGGTCAAAACCTTTGAACGGTACTGTACATACTTCTTATGTCATACACTTTCATTTAGGTTTTATTTTAAATTCATAATTAAAATTTAAATTTAATTCTGTTTCTGTTTAGGTCACTCACGTACTGCTTTATCCTGAATTCAGGGTCGTGGGGAGCCTATCCCAGGAGACACCCTGGACAGGGTACCAATCCATCGCAGGGCACACACACTAAGGGCAATTTGGGAACGCCAATTACCCTAATCTGCATGTCTTTGGACCGGAGTGCCCGGAGGAAACACACCAAGTATGGGGAGAACATGCAAACTCTATGCACACCGAGGCAGCAATCGAACATGACCGGGAATTGAACCCGGACCCTGGGTTAACCACTAACCACTAAGCCACCCTGCCGCCCCTGCTTTGGACAACTTAATTAAAATCTTTAGCTTAATTGTATTTTGTATGTCATTTTTTATATTTGTAATGTAATTCTATTTTCCTGTGGAAGTTTTCTATTTTTATGTTACTTACAGTCATATAAGTGTTTATCTGCATCTTATACTTTGTATGGTTGTATGTGACATATTTTGTAAATGTATACAATTACAAAATTAAAAATCTTGTAAATAAATCTAATTTAAAATTGAGCTTTCTTGGGGTCTAGATATAATAGCGATTGGCAGTTTAGTAGATTGCAGCTTATTGGACTAGCAGGTGTTTATTGAGTGTATGATCTGCTTTTCTGGTGCTTGTCTGATATGCAGAAAGATCATTGAACACTTAATGAAAATCAGTTGGCATTAGTTTATCAAGGTTGAGCAGCACCTTGGACTTATTGGATGCATTGACGTATTGTAACAGCTAGAGAAATAATCCTCAGCCTTCCATTCATCAGTACATGTGATTTTGATTCCTTTGACAAGAACTCAATACTTGATGATAGAATGAGATCGAGAAGAACTGTTTTAAGGATCCGACTTAGTTGTTTCACACACAGAGTACCACTGCAACCATCCAGAGCAATATTTCATCTGATGGGTTAAACGCTATGTAAAATAAAATAAATAAATAAATAAATAAATAAATAAAGTCATACATCAAGGTGGCATTCATCTACATAAAACTCTTATAAAATGTATCAGAGCATCCCGGCATGCAAAACGATTTACTCTCAGGAGACCTACTTTTGTATCCTGATGCATTATTAACGTGGCCTGGAGGACCACCAGTAGGGTTTTAGTAATGATTTGCAATCAATCAAATCACTGATATGAGCTAAAGCGACAGTCAGACCGCTCGCTTTTCTACTTCTCATTTATTCTCAGGCCGTCATACACAAGTTGACCGAACCTGCCATGCAACAGGGCAACATTAATCAGTATTAAGCTGAACCTGCTGGCTCAGACATGACAGATCTCGCTTGCCCTGACCTCGCACACTTGTCATTCGGCGCATCTCTTCCTTTCACTTGAACTGGAGCGAGCACAGAGCAGAGAAGCGCTGTGGGACGTGCCATGACTGGGTTCTTTTCATAAGGAAAAAAAAAGAGTTCCTTAGAGGGTAGATAAAATGCTTCCAACTATCTTGATGCGACAACCCCAGACGGGGACGTTTGGACATAAAGTCATCGCAAGTGCGATATTAGGAAAGAGGGCCAGTGCTGGCTGTGACACATTGAGAAGTTGCTTTATTAAAATTCTCGCTGCGGAAATGGCCCTGACAGTGTGAGTCAGACCCGCACTCATCTCTCCTTTCTCCTCTCTCCCCCACCTGCCCCCACAGAGGGTGATCAGTTAATGACGTGGCCCAAATGTCACCTGCTTTCATGGGATAAATAAATGGAGCGCTGGTTTCCCTGGTTGGTGTAGGTGTGAGCTGATGGGCGTTTATGAGTCCAAATAGGAAGCCAGTGTACAGTATATCTTATGTAAATGTGGAAGAGATACATAGCAGAATTTATACTCCAGTGCTTTTAAATTGTTGAATCAGAAGGTGTTGATTAGTTTTCGAGTTTGGCTTGAAACATAAATAACAGGTTTTTATTAAGTGTGATTGTATTTTTATTAGTTCTATTTAAGAAAAGAAAGGGAAAGTGAACAAAAACAACTTTGCACAACATTAAAGGTAACTATGAACAGATGTACAGTATGACATGTCACATGTTAAGAAATGTAAAACTATAATTATTGGCAAATTGAAATAAAACACTTCAGCATGTGCTATTATTAGAAACCGTTCAAGTTGAAAGTGGTAACATTAAAATATATATTTATATATATATATTTTTTTGTCAGGACACATCCCACCATCCCACCATGGATTATTTTTCTATTAATAGCACAACTCTAAGTGTTTTATTCTATACATATTGCCTTTGTCAAACTGACTACAGTTACAACATGGTGTTGCAATGGCACCTGGAAGTAGATGAGTTATAGTAGGCAGAAAGTGAACCTTTTTTCGTGAATTTGACATGTTTGACACAGAAAGAAATGGGCAAAGATATGGATTTGAGTGACTTTGACAAGGGACAAACTGTGATGCTGAAATGACTACGTCAGAGCAACTTTAATACCACAGCTCTTTTGGGATGTTCCTGGTCTGCTGTGGGAAGGACATACCAAAAGTGGTCCAAGGAGGAAAAAACTGTGAACTGGCAACAGGGTCATGTGCAGCTAAGGCTCACTGATGCACCAGGGAAGTGAAGTCTGGCTGGTGTAGTCCGATCCAACGAAAGAGCTACTGTAGCTCAAATTGCTAAAAGGTTAATGCTGGTTTCAAACACAAAGTGTGTTTCACTTCAAATCTTTTTATTTCTCTATGGCCAATACTGAGCGGTATATGCGAGGAGGGCTTACGGAGAATGCTTGGGTAATGAGTCAGTGGTGACACCAGAAGTGTACTTATAGGCAAAGGTCCTGTAAATCCTGTAGCAAAGGTTTTATTTTAATCAATTAAAAACAATACAGAAGAGCAGACACTGGCCTTAAAGGATGACCCGCAGAAATATTTCACTTCATTTTAGTTTGCTAATATACAGAAAAATCAAAATGACATTGTTGTTCTCTCCTTTTTCTACCTACAGTACAGTAGCAGGGCTCTTCAACTTTGCTACAGTGTTGAAAGTTTCCTATTCTGGCCATGTCTATACATTCAGGTCATTTGAAATTCAACCACTCAAATAAGATGAGAAAACATTTGCCATGCATATATGTCAAAATTTTTATACACAGAACAAGTGGTGTAAAATCAAAGTTTTACCTTTTTTTTTTTCAATGTTGGTTTAAGGAAGCAGTGGTGTTGTTTTTTAAGCAGGTAAAAACACAGTGATCACACTCAGGTCTGAACGAGTAAGACGATCTCTGTCCATTCCTAATTGAACGATTAAGCAATTTGACTACAATTTGACTGAATTCCACCAAGTGAATTAAACCCTCAATGTGCTTTGTGCTGTAGTGATTTTTTTTGTATTCTTTTTTTGGCAGATGTAGGCTGCTAAACAACTAAAGAAAGGGGCTATGTTCTAGAGATTTAGACTGACAAACTAAAATAAAGAAAAATGCTGGATGCAGCACAAAAGACATTTTGTTTATATAATTATCCACTCATTTATTGAATCGAACAGTGGCTCTGTGTTTGCTATGCTCAAGTGAGTTTTGTTGATTTCTGCATGAATAAATGTTCAGCTGTGCCAATTTATTTATGAATTTTTTCGGGGGCTGATTTAATCTGTAAAACGAAACCAAATAGCAAATGAACCAAAAGATGTAAATTCTGCTCTGATTTGTACTCATAGCTCGAAATCACAGTTATGGAACTATAGATACAGGTTCAAAGCGATACAACAGAGTTCAGACACCTTGAAGGTTCAGGGGAAACCTAGGATTTTACAGTATATAAACCCTTACAACATATCCAGGTGTGTGTCAAGGACCAATTCTAGGCTAGCTTAGGGGCGAGGCAAAAAAATTCCAGGTTTGCTTTCACAAATTTTTTTTTCTGATGTGCAGATTGATTGCACAATTCCTTTTGAATATGTCACATTTGGATGTGCACATTTTCAACATTATTGAAAGTAGATTCATCTGTTTTACTTTTTATCCCCCTGGTATTTTCTTTTTGGTGCCAAAACTCAAACAGTGAAAGAAACCTTGACAAAAGTAAAGACAGGAAGTAGCGCAACAAATCGAAGCATTCTTGTTATTGCGATCTGACCTGCAGAACAGTGAGCATTTCACGCCTCTATGCGACCGCTAGAGGAGCAGGAATTGATTCTCTGGACCGGCCCTGAGCGCAAAAACATCTTTCACACCTCACTTCACCACGCATGCCAAAACTTTCAGCCCAAAATGAGTCAATTAAAAATACACAAGTGTGAAAAAGAGTGTATATGTTATTCAGCCTAGGATAGGAGATGGGGGAAAAAAAAAAAAAACAATGAGTACTTATTAAAATATTTCACGGTCAGTCACGGTGCAGAGTGGTTCTCGTTAGCACTGGAAGGTCATTTTAAAATAACAACCACAAGCATCATTGCTGCTGCAGTTCAGCACACACTTAATTCTCAACCGTTCATTAATAATCCCACAGTACTCCTCTACAGATACGGCAGCTCAAGCATCCAGCTTTTTTTCTTTCTTCTTCTTCCTCTTTTACATTTCTTGTTTTAATGAAATGGCTCATCTCAAATTAGGCTGCCACTCGATTGACGATGCTGGAAAGCCTGAATTTGTATTCTGACACACAGATCGAGTCCTCGCTAGAATCAATTCCAACCAGAGAATAAGCTGTGAAATTAAATAGCCTTTAGCCGGAAACCGAGCTCTCCGGAATGATTCGAACGGACAGGTCAGGATTGTTATGGTTATGGAAAATGAGGAAGAGAGTATAATTTGGGATACTTTATATTTGTCTATTTACACTTTTTCAACAAAGAGCTATGTGAGGAGGAGTGTTGGGCCAAATATAAACATGTGCAGAGTGAAAAATGCACTTTTCAGGCCATTTTGTGGCCACAGGTTATTGAGAACATGCTGAACATTTTTGAATACAATATTTCAGATATAATACTCCACACAAAACTTAAATAAATCATTAATCATATGATGATTTTGCACATTGGCACCAATTTTTTGTTATATAACTGATCCATTAATCTTTTTACTTTACTTTTTTCTACACATTTGTATTATAGTTTTATTTTATACAGTTTCATTTTAGAGTTCACATTCATGCATTATTTTTTTACTATGATTTTATTTGATTTTATTTTTGCATGACTTGATTTTTTGTGCAAATAATTAAAACATAAACGTTTCACATAATTTTCCCACCCTTTTTTCAGGTGTTTTTTCTACTTAATATTTAATTTCTTCTAGTTTTCATATTTATTTCTTAGTTTTTTTAAATGATGAATTTATTGACTATTTGTTATTATTTTTAATTTATTATTGTATTTATAGTACAGTATAAATACAATACTATACATACTATGTATGTATAGTATATAATATGAAATCTAATATATTATTATTTTATTTTTTTTAATTATGATTTCTTAATTATTCAAATGCTTTATTTCTTTTTGGCTTGATAATTTTTTTTATTGTTTTCAAGTAATTTTTTCTCTTTAAATTCTTATTGATTATTTTTTATTTTTATGTAATACTGTACCTATATACCTTATACCTAAACTTTTATACCTAAAACTAATAAAATCTTTATTAGTCATCAATGTGAACAATTAATTTTTTTCCTATTTTTCCTAACTTGATCCATACATTTAATTTACATAGGTAACAATATACTAACAATATATTAATCAGACAACTTCTTCCACACCAAACTCGCTCATCCATGTTTTTATGGACCTTGCTTTGTGCACTGGTGAAAGTAGCTCTTAATATTTCAGCATACCAAGACATTTTGGACAATTTCATGCTCCCAAGTTTGGGGATGGCACCTTCCTGTTCCAACATGACTACGTATGAGTGCACAAAGCAAGGTCCATAAAGACATGTTTGGTGTGGAAGCACTTGACTTGAGTCCCGACCTCAACCCAGTAGAACATCTTTGTTATGAATTACAGCAGAGACTGCGAGCCAGGCCTTCTCTTCCAACATCCGTGTCTGACCCGCGCTTCTGGAAGAATGATAAAAAATTCCCATAAACACCCTCCTAAACCTTGTGGAAAGCCTTCCCAGAGCAGTTGAAGCTGTTATGGTGGGTCAACATCATATTAAACTCTATCAATTAAGAATTGAATGTTACTCAAGGTTATATGCATGTGAAGGCAGGCGAGCGAATAGTTTTGGAAATATAGTGTATATAAATATATATACACTGTATAAAGACTTTTTTCTATATCTATACCATTTACTGTCTCTGACTATATCAAATGCAGAAAGAAATTTCTGGAATTTTGTATAAATCCTCATCTGGTGTATGAGTGGTGTATATTTTGTCCTTCTTATTGTTCCTTGCTCTTTTCCAGGGCAGGTGTGTGAGATCCTGCTGGAGAGATGGCACACGACACTGCCATGCCATCTAGTGGAGATCCTTTCACAACCGGCTTTCAGTTCCGACACAAAGGAACGTTTTGTTAAAGGAGTGGGGTGATGATGCCGTGTTCTTGTCGCACAAAGAAGCCAGCATCGGGGAAAAAAACTTCAATTCCCCATGGGGAGCGAGGGCCTTTCTGACGAGGAGGGAGAGAGAGGGGAGGGGAACTGCGGAAATTGAATTCATTGCAAGAACTTTGAAAGGTGAGACGTGTTCACATGAAAAATGGAGAAAGAATTCCATCAGACTTGAGAAGAAAAAGAAAGTGTTTAGCAGCTTGGTGTCAATTTAAAAAAAAAAGGGATGAAAGTTATATTTTTGTTAGAAGAACAGGCATGTTTGAGTTGAGCAAATCTGGATTATTGAGAAGAAAAAAAAGTCTACCTGAGGCAAAGGCTCTACTCTTAAAGTGGATTTTTTTTTCCTATGCTCAGGTTATAGTGTGAAATCGATGGCATCGTACTCAGGGAGCTGAAAATTGAAAATAGGTGTCTGGTCTGAAAATCCCCGATCTCATTATGACAGCCAGATAATGGAACAGATGAAATACCTGAAATATGCTTTCTTTCTTTTTTTTTTTTAAGTCACTTCTCGTAACACACAAAGTTTTCACAAACATCTGTGCTACTATTTATACAGCCGTGAGTTTATCGAGTGCTCAAGCAAAAAGCAAAAAACTTTGTGTGTCCTCTTTACTGTATTTCCTTTATTTCTTAATACATTCTATTTTCTTTCAGCAACATCATTTGCCTAAACCCTCCATTGTGTCACTTTGTGTTCCGTCTCCATCTGACCCAATGCCTCTTTTCTGTCATTCATCCTTCCGTTCCTCTCTTGCTTTCTCTTTATTGTGCTCAGAGGTCAGCCATTTTGCTAGCAGGCTCGCAAACAGCTCCGGCTGTTGATTGGGTTTGCGTCGGATAGAGTGAGAGAAGAGAGGAGAAAGAGATGGAGATAGCTAGAAAATGAGAAAGAGCTCAAAGGCCAGTGATGCATGAAAGACACAGGGAGGTGTGTTTAAGAGTGAGGTCTTTCACTTTATTCCCCTTCATCAAATAGGCCCTCCCTGGAAGCTTCGCGTACACCAAAGCAACAGAGGCGCATGCATAATGCCTGGCTGATTCATTATCCTATCCCAGAGTGCCTCTGGGCATACAACCTATAGTCTGTAAAAACAACTCTGAACAACACACTGCATTCTAAAAGACAGAGCAAATGACACTCAGTGTAACATAATTACCATTTAATGAGATATGAACACAGATGCGTCTCCTTTATACATTAAGGAATACTCCTGATTAATACGAGAGTCTAATTAATGCAGAAATAAAACTTGATTCTGATTGCTCTGAAGGTACTATACAAATCACAGGTATAATAGCAGCTCATTCACAAAAACATCTATGGTATACCTGTGCAGAATCTAACTTGTGCACACACCATGTGGATTTTTCTCTAAGGAGATGTTACTCCGATCATCCAGAACATTAAAAACATTAACATTAAAAGCAATAGGTTTTGGGCTTCCCTTGCACCACCAGGGTGGCTCTAGCTCCTCAGGGTGTGGCTCCTCAGGGTGTGGCTCTTCTGTGGATTAGACTTATTTGTTCAGCACATCCCATGAGTGTGAGCAGAGAGGGATCTGGGAAGTTTAAAGGCTGGGTCGGGGACATGGGCGTTTTTCATGCTGGACCCTGTGTCCAGTGAGCTGTGGTGGACTGGGTGTTTTGGTACCAGTGATTTGTGATGCATTTCTTTTTCTCTGGGATCCGACTGGATGAGCTGGCCTTAGGGCCCAGTTGGCAGAGGGTCAGCCTTGGGTTCCCATGATCCTGTCACCAGATTGCTGGTGTATAGCTGTTCACCTGTCAGTGGTCATAGTCTTATGGCTGATCAGTGTATGTAACATTCATGGAAGGTGTCTCCATTATCAAAACTTTCTAATAGTTTCTAATAGTCTACTTTAGAGAAGTCATGGATTTGTGGTCCCTCAGGAACAGGATGAACTGTATTTATTTTCCTTTTAAACAGGCTGGTTTTGCTTCCACATGAGTCCTAACTTGTTTAATGAATCTTCTGCATTAAACATTAAATATAACTGGAAATAGATAAAAAATATGAATGACACACTTCTGAATGTATTGTTATTAGAAAACCCTCCACTTTAATTACCACAATATTACACCAACTCATGAGCCTTATCAAACCACCCATTGTTGATTATTTTCCTATTACAGCATGGCTCGTAATGTGTAATTGTTCATGTAGGAATAATAGGTTTATGAGAATATTGTTAGTGTAATATATCTTGAGATAAATAAATAAATGAGGTATGAATAATAGTATATAATTATAAGGGAAAACAGCTAAGGAGAAAAATTGGATGACCCAAAATCAGTCTCAGAAAAGTGCCTGTCTGTCACAGTATCACACAAAACTCGCTGGAGAAAATTTAATGAAACCTTGCCAGTACTTAGGTATTTGCCTGAAGTTTAACCTCTGCCATAAGTGAAATAAAAATGTTGGTTAGAAGTGAAGTCATGAGTAGTTATGTGCAAGATTATGTCACAGCATCTAGCACCCTTTTCCAATTTATCGCTTTTTCCCTTGAGGTGGGCATGGCTATACAGTATGTGTCGGGCACATGAGAGCCAATCAAGAGAAGACGTCACAGTGATACACAGAGTATGTAGAAGACATGGAAAATCCTCAAGAAACAGAAACGAAAATGCAACTCAGCATAGCTTACTCCAGAAAAAGGCACGTAAAGTAAACCTTCAAAAATGAAGGTACAGAATGTACTGTATATTTATTCTTCCTGCGGGAAGCTTGAAGTAGAAATGTGAACTATTAGATAAAACACAGGTCATTAGAGCAAACATATCCACAGCAGCACCCAAACTAAGAGTCAAGTGTTAAACATGCTAAAAGGTCGGACATGGATTGCCCCCCTACACAGTTGCTATAAAAATACAGATTAAATTTTATCACACAAACCTGGCTGGACAAAATGTAATGAAACTTTGACAGTTCTTAGATATCTGCCTGAAGTTTAAGTGAAATTATTTTTTTAAAAAGATTTAACAATCTACTTTAAAATGAGCTACTAATAAACCATTTGCTCAATGTAAAAAAAACAACAACTGCACCAATAGATATTAATTAGAAAAGCTAAGCTAAATATTTTACTGGGATTACTTAATATTTTCTCGACTGAAATAACAAAAGTGATATAAATGAATTTTACCATGCTGGAGACATTTTAAGAAAAAACTTAATCTTTCTCCAATCTACTTTTTTAATTTCTCTTCTGTGATTCACTCTCCATTTACCAAGCAGGGAGTGTACTTGGCTGAAAATTAAAGTAACGTAGTACTGTACAACCAAGATACTCAACCTTACAAACTTTTATTTCTTTGTATTAAGTTAGGCAGAGAGTTCTGCCATACAGAAAGACAGGCAGACATGTACGTAGGCTTCAAACCTAAAATAATAATATCACTGATTACATTAAAGCTGATCAGCTTATTATTAGCTTGAATCTTTTAGCTATTTCTATAAACTCTTTACCCATCAACAACGGGTACTAAGAGCAAGTGAAAAATAGATACACAGACAGACAGTCAGACAGACAGACAGACAGACAGATAGATAGATAGATAGATAGATAGATAGATAGACAAACAAATAACCAACTAGACAAACAAATAAATATAAGATGTGAGGAAAAGTGCATAATTATAAGGAAGAAAACAGCAAATGAGAAAAAGAAAAAAAAACAAGAAATAGAAATGTAAAAAAAAAAAAAAAAAACATAAATAATAATAATAATAATAATAATAATAATAATGTATTGTAATGGGTTTGACAAATGGGCGGCAAACACAGACATAAGGCAAGGTCCTATGGAAAAGGGGAAGGGGGAAGGGAAAAATGGGAGAAGGGGTGCACATGCAGGTCTAGAAGCAGACTGGAGAGTGGTGGTGGAAGGCAGGGTGGCAGAGTGGGTATAGAGTCAATAAATCCGGCTCTGTTTGAGAGTGCTGGGAGCTCCAGCAGCGTGCCGGAGAAGAAGCCATAGAAGAAGATTTAGGCTCACCCCATAAAACAACCAAAAAACAAACACTTAAGATACTATACAGTGGTAATAACAAGTTGAGTGTACGTGGAAGTTGCAGCTGATAAATAAATAAATAGGTAAATAAATGAATTTATATTGTTATAAGGGGGGAAAGGGAAAAGAAAAAAGAAAAAAAAGTATTATTTGTAAAAAAATATATAAATAAAGCAACCAAAATTTAATTCTTAAGACAAAATATTAATAACAATTAGGGTGGAGATTTGTACATTGCAAATTGTTATTTCTTTATTTATTTATTTTATTTATTTATACATCAAAATAAAAAAAGAAAGAAGTTTAACTTAGCATGAACAAGGTGTAAGATACTCAACAATACAAAATTTTATTTCTTTGAATTAGTTAGAAGGGCAGAGAGTTCTGCCTTACAAAAACAGATGCAGACATGTACGTGGCCTTCAACCAGAAAATAATAATATCACTGATTCCATTAAAGCTGATCAGCTTATTTTTAGCTTAAACCTTTTTCTACAAACTCTTTTCCCATGAAAAATAGATACACAGACAGACAGAGACAGACAGATAGATAGATAGATAGATAGATAGATAGATAGATAGATAGATAGATAGATAGATAGACAACCAAATAACCAACCAAACAAACAAATAAATATAAAATATAAGGAAAAGTACATAATTATAAGGGGGAAAACAGAAAATAAGAAAAAGAAAATTAGGAAATTAGGAAATACATTTTATAAAAATGTAATAATAATAATAATAATAATAATAGTAATAACAAGATGCAGCTCATGGAAGTTGAAGATTATAAAAAAAATAAAGTTGTATATAAATAAATATAAGGAGAAAAAGGGGTAAAAGTATTATTTGTAAGAATAATACATAAAGCAACCAAAATTATTTTATCTTAAATCCTTAAAAATTAGTAGGTAAAATAGTTGTAACAATTTGGGTGTAGTTTTGGACAGAGCAAATTTATTTATTTATTTATACATCAAAATTATTTTTTAAAGCTGTTAAACAAAACAACCATAAATTAATTGTTAATTGTTAATGTAATAGAAAATAACAGCACGGTTGAAGTGGGAAATTATAGCTCACACAAAATGAATGAATAAATAAATAAATAAACTAATTAAAACATTTCCCTTCCATGAAGCCTCACACTATTCATGCTTGAGCTACATTATCTCGGTATAAAACTGCCAAAAACTTTCTGCAGATGTATTTAAATGCCTCGCTGTCTCCAACGGCGGTGTTTCATCTTTTATTCCAGCTGATAAACCAGTAAAGGAGTGTTCCAGAGAAGATGGCAATAATTATCTCAGCCGCTTGGTCCATTTTCACGCTACACGCAGACGTACAGCAGCAAACATGCTATAATAAGGCACAAGTTTCTTGCTTTAATTAGAGCCACCGATGCAGCCAAATGCGGCATCACGATGGCAGAACTCAGACACCGAGTGCAGGATGTTATCTTCACAAAGCGCTGTGAGAGGACTAGCTAGCTTTTAGCACCTCAGCAAGCATTATAAAAAGAAATTACATAACAGCTCATAGCAATTACTTTAAATCATGCCTAAGTGTGCGTAATCTTGGTCTTTATGCTTTATGCTGAGTTATTTATATACATTTAAAATGTACAAAAGTAAATGACATCACGTTACATACAGACATACAGTACTAAAGCGCTAGTTTATTTGTAGCGTCTTCAATGTTACAACATGGCAGGTTGTTCTCAAGGATGACTGGAGAGGGACTGGAATCTCTCTCATCATTGTGCATTTAGGTTTCGATTCCTGTCATTGAGATTTGCATAAAAATGTCTTGGTTAAAAGAAAGAACACAATTTCAATCGCTAAAGTTAGCAGCACGGGATATCACATCTCTCCGGATCTTTTTGCCAGAACAAAAATATTCCCTACAAGACTCATATTTAAATTTTCCCCTCATGGAATGGATTCTAAAAAACTCCAAAAGAAAGTTTTTTTTTTTTTTCACAATAAAAATGGCACATAAGCCATTGATATTTGTGCATATTAAATGTGCAGTAGTACTTATTTTTTAATGTGCAGTAGTACTTATTTTTTAATGTGCAGTAGTACTTATTTTTATAGTTATACTTTTTGACTTGCATAGTAATATAATGAAAAAGATTTTTAAAACATGGACTTAACTAAAGTTTATTAAGCTGCTAAGAAAATGCATTTGGAAAACTGACTTATAGGCCAGGAGTACACCATGGACGTGGTACCAATCCATCACAGGGCACACACACACACACACACACACATACACATACTCACATTCATTTACACACCATGGGCAATTTGGCAATGCCAAATAGCTTAATTTGCATGTCTTTGAACAGTCGCAGGAAACCAGAGTACCCCGAGGAAACCCACCAAGCAAACTCCATGCACACAGACCCGAGACGGGAACCACCCCTCGACCCTGGAGGTGCAAGGCAATAGTGTCTGTGTCACTTCCTGCAATTCACAGTAGTTATATTCATGCTTGCAGTGCGCGAAAGTTGTTCAAATGCACTACCATTGCTTTTTCTCAAGGTTAATAATAATATTAATAATGTTAATGCTATCTACAGCAAGAACGTCATTAAATATGCTCTATCTTTGCTCTGCACCAGGCAGGTTCTCTGGAAACTGGAAACTTGGCTTCATGAGGCAAAAAAGTTTGAATACTTTGACCTAAAGTGCAGATTTTCTGCAGAATACTGCTTTTAAAAGTATTCTCAACACTCTGCTGATGAATCTTCTCTGGGGAGAGGAATAGCACTGAAGCTTTTTCTGTAATCTTAAACAAATTTGTAGATAATCTTGTTATCTCGTCCACGGAGAACAGTTTAATCAGCTTTGTGTTCCTGAAGTTGTGCATGCAGACAATTTTTTTTGTGCAAACTTTACACCTGCTATACTTGCCTGTGTACTTTATGTAGATCAGGAGAATTAAAAGAAGATGTCCACTAGAGGGCATGAGAGACACAAACCCTCCTTCTAAATGTTAACTTGTAAAATGTTTAGCATGTAAATTTTAATACTAATTACAGTGAAACCTTGGATTTCGATTACCTTGGTTTGCGAGTGTTTCACAAGACGAGCAAAAATTTGAAATCAATTTTCCCAGTGCACGTGTGTCATTCATATAGTCAACATCCGTCCGCACATAAAGTGTTTACTATAAGACTGTGACCACGTGTGTATGTATAGCATTTTGTATTTGTATGTGTGTGTGCTTGTGTGAGTGGGAGTCTCTGTTGGTAAAGTGGTGTGTTAGTGTGTTAGTGTGTTAGTGTGTGTGTGTGTGTGTGCATGTGTGGCAACGGTCATATCCCGAAAAGCGGGAATTTGCAAATGAACTCAATCCGACTACGCCACCCTGGTGGGGTGCCAGGGAAATACCCCTAATAAAGACACACAGATAAACTCTACCTATCGAAGGCAAGAATAAAGGTCAAAGTGGGACATGGGTATCAATACAAAAGAGAGGTTTTATTATTAAAACAAAAGAACAATAAATACGTTTGCTCCCAAAGAACACTAAAGCAATAAACAAAACAAAAAA
>JAQMYJ010000016.1:4352565-4373020 GCA_030014305.1 Clarias laeviceps | reverse complement strand
AATGGTATCGGATCGGTACGTGGACTCAAATACTCGCCGATACCGATGCCAGATTTTTTTTGTGGTATCGGCAGCATCTCCGATACTAGTATCGGAATCGGAACAACCCTACTACTGTACACGCCTGTGGAGCAGTGTTATCATCTGAGGTTGCTTCAGTTGCTCAGGTCTAGGCTCAGTCATGAAGTCAGCTGACAACCTGAATGTACTGAATGACCAGGTTTTTAATCAATGAATTTTCTTCCCTGATGGCACTGGCATATTCCACGATGACGATGCCAGGATTCATTGGCCACAAATTGTAAAATAGTAGTTTAGGGAGAATGAGATCATTTTTAAACATGGATTGGTCACCACAGAGAGTCTTTGGGATGTGCTGGAGAAGAGTTTACGCAGCCGTTTGACTCTCCCATCATCAATATAAGATCTTGAAGAGAAATTAATAAGACTCTGGGTGGAAATACAGTAAGTGCTGTGACAGTGCACAAGTTTATTAAAATGATGCCATGGTGATTGTGTGCCATAATTAAAGCAAAAGGTGGTCCTGTAGGAGGGAACCCATAAAGAACATGTAAACTGCACACACACACACACACACACACACACACAAGGCCAAATTCGAACCCCCAAACGTGGAGCAGAGGTGACAGTGCTAACCACTAAACCAAGTAATTGTTGCTGCAGTATAGGAAGAGGACGTGGGAACAGTAAATCCTCTACATCACACCAATTTATTGTTGAGTGTTTTCCTCAAACAGCGTGTGTGTGTTGTTAAATGTTTTATTCCTTACAGAACATTTCAGAAAGGTTTCTCCCTCACCACCTACACGGGTCTAAAAATAACCACAGGCAAAGTGTTGAAATAGACACAAAGTGCTTATCACATCCTTATTTGAAAATCTTGCCATTTCCAAAATGAGTTACTAGTGCGCCTTGTACTCCATATGGCAAGTCATAAAAAAGCAAACACACCGCTGTACAGAAGCGCCACTCCCCAAAGCGTTGTAAGTAGAATGGATTCGATACGGATACACTCACTCGCTAAGAGAGCGCTTGCGTGATGAAGTGTCTTGTTATCCAGTCGATGTGCTGACTCTGTGTTTTCTCTGGCAAAGAGCTCAACGCGAGAGGTCTCTCTCTCTCTCCTACCCGGGGTGTCCCTTCCTCATTCTCACTCTGCACCATAAATCAAATCTGGCTCCTTTTTAAAAAGCTGCAGATTGCTCCTATGTAAACATGGCAGGCTGCTAAAGCCTGCCTTCGTACCGCATTCCTGTTTGTTCATTAAATATTAACCTAGCCGTGCCGTGCCAACTCCCTCCTGAAATAGATTTTCATTTTGTGGAAGCGTTTGTTTGGCCGCACTCGGTCCACGCTGAAGGGCATTACTGATATAATCAGATCTCAGCATGTTGCCTGGAGAGAGAACTTTTTTATTTTTTGAATCACTCTCTAAATGGTGTTGACTCACTTTCCTTCTCTGAGTAAACGCAAAATTGCAAACTCACAAAAGTCACAAAATTATACTGAACTTTTCAATTATTCATCATTTATGGCTATTGAATTCTGGATTGTGTTTGAAGCAAATCTGAAAGGTTATACTGAGGTGCTCTTTCTGGTACAGTGACAAGCCATAATTTCCTGTCTAACTAACTTCAAGAGAATAAAAACCTGAGACTTGTGCTGGAAGGATTGTCTATAGCTGCTATAACAAGTGCAAACAAGAATGTATTTTTTTAATGCTCTGTAGCATAACTTGAAATGGATAAAAGATAAAAACGGGTTATTTTTTAAGGATGACTGTACAAAAAAATTGGACTAAAAGGAATAAGACACACTACGCAATGCTCTCTCTATAAGATAACTTCAGAGTGATTACAGTATTTGGACTTCATTATACCACCTCATTGTTGATTGCTGTCCTGTACCAGCATCACATGGAGTCACGCATTCTCTATAACACTTATCCTGTACAAGGTTAGGCAGGGTGCACCTTGGATGAGATGCCAATCCATTGAACTCACACACTAAGGGCAATTTGGAAACACCAATTAAGCTACTGTAATCTGAAAGGAAACCACACATATACAAGACAGGATTCGAACCCTCAATCTTGGAGGTGAAAGGGCCTATTTCTAACCATTATGCCACCACGCTTTTCATTATCAGTATTTTTGAAACATATTAACTTCACCATTCCCTTTTGTCACTCATTCCCAGGGTTTAATTGCGTTATGGAAACAGCACAATCAGTTTTAATTTGCCTTCATCCACGAGTAATTAATCCAGTGATTACAAATGTGATTATTAGCTCTCTAGAAAAGACTATAGACGTCTAAAAAGCTTTAACATAAACAACATAAACTTCCTCTGTTTTTTTTTTTTTGTTTTTTTTAACTCATCACATACATATTTGTCCTCTATTTACGTTAGCATGTATGGCAGGACATGCCACCTCATTTCTAAAGGAACAAGTAATGTTATCAGCGCTTTATTTTAGCTTTATTTTTATTTCGGAGCCATTTCCAAATTGCTCATAGTGTATGACAGAGTCTGTGTGAGTGTGTGTGCTTGTGCCCTGTGAGGGGTTGGTACCCCATCCAGGGTGTACCCCACCTTTGTGCTCTTTGGGATAAGCTGCAGGCTGCCTGTGCCCCTACACAGAATAAGCAGTATAGATACTGTAACAAATAGATAAATACGCACAGTGACTTAAGTATAAGCATAAGTATTGACCCCCGGGGAACCAGAGGGGGGTAGAGTAGGCAAAACATTTATTCAAGAAAGAGTAGCTGTACTTCAAAATAATATTACTCAAGTAGAAGTAAAAAGTAGTCATCCAAAATATTACTCAAATAAGAGTAAAAAAAGTATTCGGTTAAAAGACTATATATTATATATATATATATATATATATATACACAGTATGAAGTGTCTTTTGCAAGCGGGGATGCATAAAAATGTACAACACGTGTGTTGGCAAATAATTCTGTACTTAAATGTGATTATATATTCATAGACTGTTAAAGTAACATTATACGTACAATTACTGTAAAGTTAACATATAATCACATAAACATGAAAAAAAGCATTCTATACTCACCGCATGATTGTACACTAACCGCAAGATCCCACTAGTAGCAGCATGGATTTATGGGCGTTCCGCAAAATTAGAGAAAGATGCGGAAACTTTTGTTTGCGCATGCGCAAGTGAGCGTATGTAGGACGAATTCACAGGTAGGATGAATTTATAGAACACCGGCTGAAGGTTTTTGCCCCACTATGCCGCCTGAACTGATTGGTCATGTGATTATTGTTGCTGCGTCTGATTGGAGAAATAGTCACGCGGTAGATCTACCGCCTGCATGTTTACAATAAATTGTTAGAAAAGTAAAGAGTTAAGAGGAGCCGAATGTAGCGGAGTAAGAGTAGCGTTTCATCTTCACAAATCTATCAAGTAAAAGTAAAAAGTATGGCGCAGTAAAACTATTTATAGAAGTAAATTTTTTTCCAAAAAGTTACTCAAATAAATGTAACTCGTTACTACCCACCTCTGCTGTGAACTTTTTATTTTAATTCAATTTCAATTCAATTAAATTGAATTTATATAGCAATTTTACCAATGATCATTGTCTCAAAGCAGTTTCACAAAATTAAAAGAAATTTATGGAAATGTGAATGAGCGAGAAAAATGTGTATAGATCACAATGATTATATTGTCCCTGATGAGCAGCCCAGGGTGATGGCGACGATGGCAAGGAAAAACTCTCTGAGATGGCAATAGGAAGAAACATTGAGAGGAACCAGACACAACAGGGAACCCATCCTCATTTGGGTGATAACAGATAGAAGGAATTTTATCCTGACATACCGTGTGTTTGGCAGCTGAAAGTTCAATATACCAGAAGATGTCTAAGTTAACATGGAGTCCAGTTCAGCACCAGGATGGCACCAGGATGAGTCAGACAGGTGCAGAGGGCAGAGGGGGTTCTGGATCACTGGGAGCTCAGGAGCAGCATGTGTAGCTCCAAACCATCACAAAGCAGAATCCAGCTGGAGGTGGTCCTTGTCTGGATGCCTTAGGATCCTCGCAGGGTTAGCCTGTGTCTACTGGAACTGGCACGATCTCCAGATGCTTCAGGATGGGTAGAAAAAGAAAGAACAGGTGGGAAAGAATTAGCATTGCTGCTGTTCATTATATTAGCAGCACTAGATGAGAGTGTGCATTTAAATGTACTGAAGTATGAGCTTATGAGATGAATTATGTGTATGCCAGGTTATAGAGATGTGTCTTGAGTCTACTTTTAAACTGGGAGACTGTGTTTGAGTCCCGAACACTGTCTGGAAGGCTATTCCAAAGCTTAGGAGCTAAATATGAAAATGCTCTACCTCTTTTGTAGATTTTTATATTCTGGGAACTACCAGAAGTCCAGAGTTTTGTGATCTTAAGGAGTGTGGCGGATTGTAACATGTCCGAAGACACGTACTGTAGATACTGTAGATATGTGGGAGCTAAACCATTTAGGGCCTTGTACGTAAGTAATGCTAGTTTTTAATCAATTCTAAACTTAACAGGTAGCCAGGTTATATGATCATATTTGCTTGATCTGGTGAGAACTCTGGCTGCTGCATTTTGGACTAACTGTAGTTTGTTTATCGAGGATGCAGGACATGAATGCATGAACTAGCTTTTCTGCATCAGATACAGATAAAATGTTCCTAAGCTTGAAAATATTTCTAAGGTGGAAAAAGGCTGTTTTTGTAATATTGTAAATATGATTTTCAAGGGACAAGTTGCTGTCTAATATTACACCCAGGTCTTTATATGTCGAGCTGGTAGTAATAGTACATCCTTCCAAATGCAAGCTGAATTGTGAGAGCTTTTGTGTACTGTTTTTTGGACCAATAAGTTATATTTCTGTCTTATCTGAATTTAGTAAAACAAAATTATCAGTCATCCAAGCTTTTATATCTTGGACACACTCTGTTAATCGAGACAAATTGGATATTTCATCTGGTTTTGATGAGATATATAACTGGGTATCATCAGCATAGTAATGGAAACTAATCCCATGCCTTCTAATGATATTACCCAAGGAAAGCATGTATGTATATGAAGAACAGCAGAGGTCCTAAAACTGACCCATGTGGGACCCCATATTTTGCAGGCTTTATACCAGACAGTTCTCCATTCAGATCTACAAAATGGTATTAGTAGATCTAAACCATTAGATCTAAACCATTTTAATGCCTGTCTAAACCATTTTAATGCCTGTCCCTAAATACCTGTGATTTTGTAAGTGATCTACGAGAATAGTATGATCTATAGTGTCAAATGCAGCACTAAGATCAAGTAAGACAATTATTGAAATGCAACCTCTTGGTCCGAAGCCAAAAACAAGTCATTTGCACTAGTGCAGTTTCTGTACTATGATGGAGCCTGAAATCTGACTGAAATTCTTCAAAGATATCATATATATATATATATATATATATATATATATATATATTTTTTTTTTTTTGCAAGAAGGTGCATATTTGAGCTGACACCATGTTTTCTAATATTTTTCTATAAATATTATGTATCTACAGCTGTATGTATCAATTCTTTTAGAAATCTAGTTGGGATTAAATCAATCAAATTAAAAACATGTTAATTTAGTCGTCATGATAAGTTTGTACAGCTCTTCCTCTTCTATACATGTAATGCATTGAAAATCTAGATGTGGAGCTTTAGGCTCGACTGAATCACGACATTCATTATTTTGGTCCTGATACTACTTCATTGAAGGAATTCACTACTAAAGTGTGATGGAATACTCTCTGCAGATATTTTAGGTTTTGTTAATCAAGCCACTGTACTAAATAATAATCTTTTTATGAGTCTGTAAAATAATTTTACAACAAAATGTACTTTCCCCACACTTTCTTCTTTTTCTTTTTCTTCTTCCTATTTTTTTTTTCATGACACATTGTCTGGGATTATGTGAACCTGCACCCATTATAGCTTCAGATTCAAGTTATTGGCAGACCTCGAACACTGATTTTAGTCTAATCTCTCTTGAGGTTCAACTTGTTTTGTGATGCTTTTCAGCTCACCATACAGTAGGTGTAAAGACTGGTTATTTGAGTCACTATAGACCTTTTGCACCTGATGTCACAACATGGTCCAGCCCACTTCTGTTCAGCAAAAGGGATGTAAATTACCAGATGCCAGTGCTAAAACCCACATTCAAAACCAGTCACAGAAGCACTTTCAGCAAGAAAACGCATCTGATAACGTTTGTATCATCTTAAACAACGTGCTGTCTCAGTTATTTAGCTATTAATTAAAAAGCTTAAATATCAGTATTAGTTAATGTCACTGCACATCATTTTATGAACTGTAATGCATAGTATATTCCATAGAATCATCTCATTTGCAACGGAATCACTGAATGAGCTAATGCTAACACTAGCAAACCCCACCAAATCCAGGAGTAATCACATATTTGCACAACATCTGAGGCAATCAGATTATGATAAAATTGTTGAAATTAAAATCCTTATTACCTTCTTCACCCATTTTCACACCTTGTTCCTCTTTTGAATAATATATTAAGTTACAACACACTGCATATCAGCAGAACAGGAGAACAGAAGCTATCGATTGCTAGATTATTGTTTTATCTGTATGACAAAGCATCAGGCAAAAAAAGATGCCAGTCAGGTAATTCATTTTTTCAGTTCCAAACTACACCTCAAATGCTATTATCAACAAAAATACAGGGCAAGGAAAAAGTATTTTCAAAATTTGTCAAACTTAAATGATTGAAATCATCAAACAAAATTTTATATTACACAAAGACTAAATACAAAATGTAAAATGCCCAAGTAAATAAAAATACAGTTTTTAAATGATGATTTCATTTATTTATGGAGAAAAAACCTGTCCAAACCTACTCGGCCCAATGTGAAAACGTAATTGCTTCCAAATTTTAATAACTAATACAGTGCAGAATTCATGGCTCCATCAATTATAGCAAGTCGTCTAGGTCCTAAAACTGCAAAGCCCCAGTCTATCACACTACCGCCACCATTTTTGACTGTTGGTATGTAAATATGGTTTTGTTTTTTGTATGAAATGCTGTGTTAGTTTTACTCCAGATGTAACAGGACTCACACCTTCCAAAAAGTACACAGAATATTTACCCAAAAGTCTTGGGGATAATCAAAAAGTTTTTTGGCAAATGTGAGATGAGCCTTTGTGTTATTTTTAGTCAGCAGTGTCTTTCACCTTGGAACCTTACCATTAATGCCATTTTTGTCCATTTTCCTTCTTATTGTTATATCATGAACACTGAACTTAACTGAGGTAAGTGTCTAAGTTCTTTAGATGTTTTTCTGGGTTCTTTTATGAGCTCCTGGATGAGTCGTCATTGTTCTTTTGGAATATTTTTTGTTGGCTGGTCCCTCCTTGGGAAGGTTCAAAACTGTTCTGTTCCAGTCTATACGTTTGTAATCCTTTCTAGACTGCTACCTGTCAATTACTTTGTTTTTCGATCTTTCTTGAATTTCTTTATATCCTGGCATGATGTAAGATCTTTTCTATTTTGTCTAACAGGTTCTATTTAAGTGAGTTCTTAAATCTTGATTCCTAAAGTGCAACAATGATTCATCAGGTCTGGATGTAATCAGGCCTGGATATGGCAAGTGAAATTTAAAAAACTGCTTTCCAAAACATGTGGCTAATCACAGTTCATTCATTTAGCAAAGGTAGGGAGATTACTTTATCACATAGGGTCAGTAAGATTTGGACAGCATTTTCACTTAATAAATGAAATCATAATTTTAAAACTGCCTTTTGTATTTACTTAGGTTATATTTGTTTAATATTAAAATTTAATAAACTTAATAGTTGTTTGATGATCTAAACCATTTATGTGTGACAAACATGCAAGAAAATAAAAAAAAATACTTTTTCACAGCACTGTACATAGTAGACTAATGTTGGTTAAAAATGCTTTTGCTGTCTGCTGTTGTGACTGATGTCATGGTGGTCATGTGTCTATGGTTTTCCTATCAGCTAGACCTGTCAGTCAGGCTATTCTTCTCTAACCTCTCATCATCAGCATAAGTGAACTGATAACAGAACTGGCACTTCTTGGCTGTTTTATTTTATTTTATTTTATTTCATTTTTGTATCAACTAATATAAATCTCAGGGGATCAGCCTTTTCTAAAAACAATTAATATCAGCCACAAAGGTAATTTTTTTCCCCATTGTGCGCATTATGTAATAGTTTAGTTGATTGCATAATTGAAGCCTATTTCTGTTCCAGGTTGTAACATTACAAACATATAACATACTGTAGTTAAAAGGGGTGAATACTTATGCATACAGATGCACTGTACAGTGTACATTTAAGAACCTTATAGCTTTTGCTGTGTCGCTGGACAAAAATGCTCACTCGTGGATGCTCCACTTGTAGAATAACATCACATTTAATGATGCAAACTGTGCTGGTGTTTTTGTCGGAGCCTTCAGAGAATTGCAACTTGGCACAAACTTGTTACACCATGCGCTCTAATAGCCACCCTCAAAGCACCAAGGACATTCATCACCCCTCGCTCGACCTCCTCCCTGCCTACACAACCACCCCCCTCCACCTCTTCGCCCCATTCTCCACTGAGTTCCAACCTCAATTAGGCGCTCTGTGCTGTCCTTGGATGAAAGCGGTTGCTGGACTCCCTTTGACTTCTCCCTCCTCATTTCTCCTGTTATTTCTGTACATGCTTGGCTGCCTTCGTCCCTTATCAAAGCTTTGGCTTTCGGACCTTGGCAGGTCACTGGACTCCGGGGTTCAGTTTCTACTGTGCTTAAAGCATTGAAGAGAAAAGACAAATGCTTAATAAGAAGCAGACGGGTAAGCACACGCTTTCAATTATCACCACCACCAACGTGTAGTTTTATTTCTTTTTGAGAAGTCATCACGATGTCTTCAGCTTCCAAAGCTTGTCAGACTGAAAAAAACAATATATTTCTCCAGAGGAATGCAAAACCTTTATCAGAGATTAATCTATAATTTGATTCCACAGTGTTCCTCCATTATTACAATTAACAAAAATGGGGTATCTTTCCCTACGAGCTGTGTGAAGACATAGAAACAAAATGGTTTCAAGTACCAATGGTGGAAATCAGGTTTCTCTAGGTGTATTTTGTGTGCCAGAATGAGGAGCTCAGCAATCTTGGAGTAAAGCCTCTGCTCCTTACAATTAATGTTATTCAGAAAGTGATGTGTTGGCTATGACTGGACAGAGATGCTGGATCAGACCCAGGACCTGCTGGAATGTTTATATTATACAGTTACAGGAGTTATGTCTGTGGCTGGGGATAGAAAAGCCTGGATGATCTTCTTGGCATGCTGTCCCTTTGACCCAGACCTTTATTGTAGCCAATACCATGGTTCTCCAGATCAGCTATCTTTAGTGTAGCCTGGCTGTTTTCTAGCTAGTATTATTTTGTTTCAATGGTTTTTCTTCTTGTTCTGTTGCAAGATGCCCACATTTTACGTTTTACCCACTTTGTACTTTCTCTTTCTGTAAATGGGAAATCAAAGTTAAAATGGAATCCAAAAATCTGAGGCCACTAGCTTTCTAGTTTAATACAACTGTTTCCTTACAACTTGAGTAGAAATGAGTGTCATCTGTACAAGTGCATAAATAGAAAGGAGTCTAAAAAAAGGTAAATCTTTTTTTTTTTTTTTTTTTTGTCGTATCCGTTTCCACCTGTTGCTAGGGGGCTCTCACATCTAGGACACCACTAGTCAGGGTGAACTGAAGACTATCACATGTTTCTTCCGGACCACATGACGGCAACCGACCACATCATTTCAAACTGCTCACTCACGCACCGTTGGGGGCGGTGGAAGACACTCAGAGGACAGCGCTATACACTCCCTCCGTTTGCAGACACCCATGATTGGCTGTAGAGTCATGACAGATGTGAGAGCGTTAAGTGCATTCCATTCCACCCTTCTGAGAGAGCACTGATTGGCCAAGCCCTCGGCTGCGAGAGGCTATGGCATCACCCAGGAATCAATCTAGCGATCTCCAGATGAGCACTTTACCACTGCGCCACTCTGGGGGCCAAAAAAGGGAAATAGCTTTTTAAAACGAAATTGAAACTTTACTTTTTTTTATTAATATTTTTGTTCATTTAGCTTTTTTCTTCCCATGGGAACACAAACTTAGCACTCAACTATACTCTATTTACTCAGAGCCAAGACTGGGAGCAAGCGTTTACTAGAGAGGCTGGTATCCTTACGAAATCTGACCAAGACTCGCTTTTTCAGAATGAAATCATTTGACAAAAAAAAAAAAAAAAAGAAAACTTTTGGGTTAAAAAAATTATGATTTGAATAATACAAAAGCATTTAGTTCCAGACTCTAGCTGTTTTTTTCCCCACTTTTTTTTATATATCCATTTAGAGTAATTACATTACAGCTTATTTAACTCTTCTCTTTTAATGCTTCATGAAACATTGTATTGTTCATACACAGTGGAAATTTGCTCATTAATAACAGCTTTGATTAATTAAAGAATGATACATCAGACCTTTAATCTATTTATGGTTATGATTAATGTTGTGGAACATCTGGAAAACTAGGGTAGACCTCTGTGTTTGTGCTATGAGTGCTCCAGGACTGCAGGTGGTGCTGCAAAAAAAATCCTCATTTTAAATTTTCAACCAGAGCAAGAATTCCTGTTCTCAGTTCCGTTATAACAGCTGTAAAAAAATGATTCCCTCACCTTCTCAAGCTTGTTTCCTCTTTTCTCTCTCATGGACAAGAGAACCGCAGCTTGTCATGTGGTCAAAGTAGAAACTTACCCATGGCTTTAGCACTGTGTGTTACAAGCGCTGAGATTTTTCATTCATTTTAAATGAATATCTCCTTACAGAAACCTTCACCATATCAGTAATTACACATGTTTTTAAATACAAGGAAGGGGCTGTTGCTATAGAAACGATAAGATATTGAAACAGGAGTGGTGACATAAACCTGTACTGCTCTCAGAGAGAGCAGTGCTGTTATAGAGCATTAATGACCAATCAGAAGTGAGGATTCAGCAGAAATGTTATTATATAACTGCACTACTGCACTATGGTGTGTGTGTGTGTGTATAGAACCTAAACCATTCAGTTCAGCCTCCACTACCCATATTTGCTATTTAGAGAAACCACAGTCACTATGCACACACACACACACACACACACACACACACACACATACGCTTTCCATATACATAACCATATTGCATTAGCCTCATGTGAGAGGATCACAGGCTGGCGCTATTGGCCGTTGCCATAACAATAGGGGCGGGGAGGCAAGCGGAGGTGGAGACTGAGTCTGATTATAAAATCCTTCACAGAGACACATTTGCTTCCTGTATTTTTTTTTCCTTTCATATTTTCAGTTGTTGCTATTTTTTTTCCTCTCTCTCTCTCTCTCTCTCTCGATCTCGACGGCGGGGGGGAAGGAGGGCCTTGCATGAAAAGCAGCAGAAGGCAAGGCAGTGCAGGAGCAGCCTGTGGAGACAGGGACAGACTGTGTGTGTTTGTCCACCTCTATCACACTCAAACACACACATACACTCTTACGGGCACGCACACATCCTCCAGCTGTGGATTTATTAGTGTTGCCAAAGAAGCTGGAGGGCCTTGTGTTGTCCTCCTCCTCCTCCTCGTCCTGAGCAGCAGCAGCAGCAGCAGCAGCATCAGGGACACACACGGTCCTCGTCCACTCCTGTGAGTATATCAACTGCAGTACCAAAACATACGAGCTGTGATTCGGAAACAGGAACTTGTTGCTTTGATTTACAGGCTAGTCATGCTCAAGAGCACCGGGCTGGAAGAGGTCACAAAGTGTGTGTGTGTGTGTGTTTGCGTGTGTGTGTGTGTGTTGTTCTGTTGATTGTTGAGTAATTCATTAAGCTTTCTGTGTGTGTAGAGGTGTTAAAGTGGTTGAAAATCATCAGAAGCCAAAAGTAAAGCTTTTTCAACTCAAACTTTGGTACTTCAGTGGATTGTTTGTTACTTTCTTATTCACACATACACACACACACACACACACATGCACACACACACACACACACACCACAAATATATTGCATTTTGACAGAGACTATAGGTCAGTGATTATGGGGTAAGTGGTTTAATTGATTATTTAGGTAGACTTATTAAATTGCATTGTTGGAAAACTGGAAAATTCAAAAACATGACACATGGTTAATATGGAGTCTAATGAAATATTTTGGTGGAACAGTCAGGAATATATATATATATAAAAATAAAAAAAAAGGTTTCATACAGTATAAGGCAAAATAATATTGTGCACATTTGCGTAAATAATTAATTTTTATATTTGAATGTTATTTAAGATATTGGATTATATTAATAAATTTAATCTGTTTAGCTGGGGTTTGTGGAATTGTAAAATAATAATAATAATAATTATAATAATTCTTATCATGCACTCAAGAAAGTTTAAAGCACCTTGTATACTTTACACTTAATGAGTCAAACCGCATAAAACAAGCAAACATTTTTTGTATAATATAATTATGAGGACCTTCTACTGAACTCTATAGCTAAAATGAAACTTTTTACACCTTTCTTTTTTTTTTTATTATAAAAGCTGCGAAAAAATATTCTTCCACGTCAAAACAAGGCATATGTTGCTACATATTTCTGTCATTCTGGATAAATTACAATAGGTCCCCACCCATAAATCCCAACTCTTGTTGTTGTTGGTCTTTCGGCTGCTCCCGACAAGGGGTCTCCACAGCGGAATATCCAGTCCGCACTACAACTTGGCACAGGTTTTACACCGGATGCCCTTCATGACGCAACCCTCCCATTTTATCCGGGCTTGGGACCGGCACTGCATCCAGCAGCTGGGGTTTGGGCACTGGCTGGGAATCGAACCCGGGCCTTCCGCATGGCAGGCGAAACACCTACCACTGGGCCACCATATAATATAAATTCAGGCCAATAGGGTTACAGTAAGCCCATTCTTCAAAGGATATTTAGGCTTTTGAGTTTCACTCACGTTCCTGCTTCATGAATACTACATGACCTAATTAAACAAATAAAGTAAATTGAAAGCTAGAAATCATCCGGACAAGAGTTTCTTTGATGACTAGCTAGCTTTAATGTCCTGAACTAATACTCGCCAAACTTCTCACAGTTCAGAAGAAAAACGCTTAGAGTGGCAGAAAGTGTGTGAAAACAAAAGGATAAGAAAAAGAAGAAGGAGAAAGAGGCATTTTGGAAAAGTTCAAGTAAATCATGTGTAAGTTCAGAGTAGATACAGTACTGTATTAAAATCTTTCTTAGTTAAAACAGAAGGACGGAAAATCCCTCCCATTAAATGTACTCAAGGAGAAGTGTGGAATCAGGACTACAAATAAAACACACCTGTTCTATTGATATACAGTATACAGTGTATAGAATACACACATTAGATAGTTGAAAGAAAGACTAGTTTATTACTAGTTTAGTATTAAAAAAAAAGCAAGTGCTTTCTCATGATGGTCAAGCAATACTGGTCAACTGTGTCACAATGGACCTTTTTGAGCTATCATGATATATTATATTTTATTGTTATCTTCTTTTTAAAAAAAACTCAATGGAAATAGAAAACAGTTGTTAAAATTTCACATGACTTATTCCATTTTCTTTTTATTCTTTGGGTTAATATATTATTTTTTGACATTTTTTTAATTACAGTTACCACATAACAGCATGACAGTTTGTATCAGAAGTATCACAATTTTAACTACACAAACAAAATTTTACTCAAATCATCCCGCTCCTTTACTAAAGACTATAAACAATTCCCAAGTATAGCAGTTTCTCAAGTTTTTCCACTCCTTGAAAGAAAGATACTTGAAACACAGCCATAGTGTTTCAGCTCTGTAGATTCAACTCAACACACTGTGTATCATAAGTAAAATTGTAAACATTTATCTACAAGCAAAGAAATCTCTAAACTGTGATAATTACAATTAATTGCACTGAATATTGAACCAATATATTTATTTTTATATCCAAACTAATCTGCAGAATAATACAGGAGCTCAAATCGCTCTTTCTCATATTTAATATTTGCTTTCACCGTCCCTGTGACTCATACCATAATAATTCACCTCAGCGTCTAAGTTGGTGCTTCTCACAGAGAAGGTGATTGCTGATAATTGCTCAGTTGAGTTTCATTGAACGGAGACAAATAAGAGGCATTATTGCCTCTTGGAGTAAAATTGGAGTGTGGGAGAAATTACCTCAGAGAGATGAAATGGGCAAATAAGGCATGGGGGAAAAAAAAGCGAGCATGGCTTCTGAGTGCCAATTATTGCAATCCAGTCTGGCAAAACACAACACTATGAAAAGAACTGTGGTCGAACTTTATGGAGCTTAAATATCTTGGTAGAAATGCAGAGTCATGAGACCTAATCAGGATTTTGGAGTGATGTGGAATGAAAAATATTTTGGAGAACCGAATGAACAGAGTGACCAAAAGCCACCTATGAGTTGACTTGTGGGCAGAGTTTGATGTTCAAGCCGGAGCCATGATTAGACTGCCTGCTTCATGTCTGAAATCCTGGCCTTCCAGGAACTCCTTTAATGGCCCAAACATGTGGAAATGGAGTGAGGTCAGGACTGTACAGGGGATGTGGTAGTACACCCAACTGAGTTCTTGTAATGTGCAAGTGGTGTTGGTGAATGATGTGTGAACAGTTCCCACAGACAGATGTGGCTCTTACACAAGACAACACACCAAGTTACCGATGATTTTCAAGAACCATATCTTCCACTCACCAAATGTATACCAAATGCATCGGGTCTGAGTCACTTCAGCCAGGATTATGTTTCACAGACATATGGCCTTCTTTAAAATGTTTGCACCCTTAAGTGTTTTACTGCAGCTAAGAGTCTCATCACCATACTGTGATTGAAGTCTTCTGTAAATGTCAATTTCATCACAAGTCACAATTTTACTTGAATGTCCCTCTAATTTGCACTACCAAAGGGAACAGTTCTCAATACTTCTAAGGGCAACGTATTTCTAAGGACCTCTTAAGACCATGGTGCATTTTAATGTTAAGAACAACAACACATTTTTACAGCTTTTACAGATTATAATTTTACTCACCTAGAAGTAAATTCAGACCACTGTGGATCATCCTTGGTTTATTACAGTTGAAGTCAGATGAATCCCTCTCTGTCTTGATTGGGCTATGATAACCATCATTCCGATATTAGTTGATCGTCACCTCAACCAGCATTTTGCGAGGCTAAAACAAGGAGTAGCTCAGAGTATATCTGGATATATTGGATACAACTACTGTATGAAAACAAGGATTTAATTCCTTCACCATTCTGAGCAAGAAAAATCGTGAAGATATTCATAGCTAGAGAAAATGAAGATCTCCCATTTTTTTTATGCGTTATAAATATTCTTTAATAACTTCCTGCCTTATTATACCTTGACTTACAGGTGTTCTTATGCTCTGAGATTGCTTGAGCAAAACCTCCTCACTCTCCTTGACATTTCAAATACCTCTTATGAAATGCCATTTTCATTTCATGTCTGGGGGCTGAGAAGCTCAGAAGTGAAAAGAACTTTGGTTTTAAAACTTTGACCTTTTTTTCCCCTCTCCTGGTCCAAGAAACAGGACATTCATGTATATTTGTTTCTCTATTTTCAGTCAGCTTTTAAACAACAGCTACTACAGATGAGGGCTAACATAGGATTCTAACTCACTTGAAAGAAAGTGCTATCTACCCTGTTCCACATACATGAGCTCACTAGTGACTGGACAAGTATTAAGTAGTGTTGCTGTAATTGACAGGAGAGAGAAAGAGAGAGAAAGACAGAGAGAGAGAGAGAGAGAGAGAGAGAGTATGCCCTTTCACAGAGAACACAGACAATTTTACTCATTTGCATGCACTCACTTTAATTAGAACCAACAGTGGACATGAGACCATTCTAAACCAACATGGTTATCAGAGTGCAAAGCAGAACTGGATATTGCTTATTGCTGATTTCACTCATGTTTTGTCATGTCTGTCACTGTTCATGTTCCTGTGTGTTAATGTCCCAGTTATAGAAAGTGCACAATGCTAGAGCCCATCATCACTAACAGCTCTGATAGACATTCAATACAAATCCACAGAAAGTTTGTTGTGGACAGGTGTCTTCAGTTCAGACAGGTGTCTTCAGTTCAGACAGGTGTCTTCAGAACTTTGTCTGCTCAGATTTGGGGACATGTATTGAGTTTCATTTAGTGGAGATGACAGAAAGAGAATTCTTTCCATATTGTAGCTTAACACTGGTATTTGATGAATGAACAATCAGTAAAAGGTAAAGCATGGAGGTATCAGTTCTGATTCAGTGAAGGGAATAGGATTTGAAGGATTTCTGCAGTTTTGTAGTTGCTCTGATGCAGTTGTGTAGTCATCACAGTTAGGCCTAGCAACAGGTCTTGTGAGATGTTTCCAGATTACAGTGGTCAGGACATGAGTTCTTGTAATGTGTACCAAGAAGGAAAACTGGAGAACCAGTGACTTTACAGTACATACTGTGCAAACGTTTTAAGCACCCTGTATGTTTTTGTTTTGGTCTGGTTATACAATACATATTGTAATGGGTTACCAACAGCAACAGATTTCTAAAACACAATTTCAAAGTGAAGTTTTTTTCTCCCCAATTTAGTCGTATCCAATTCCTCTCCGTTACAAGAGGGCTCCCACATTAAGGCTACTACCTGTCAATCAGGGTGGGCCAAAGGCTATGATGTGTTTCCTCTCAACCAAGTGATGCCAGCAGACTGGATCTCTTCAAACTCCTTGCTCACGGGCCGCGTAACACATACATCCACTCCTTCTGCTTGTGTGAGCCCACAGACACCTATGATTGGCTGTAGAGCACCATGTGCCTCCCATCCCACCCCGCTGAAAGCGCTAGGCCAATCAACTCTCTCTAGGCCCTGGGCTGAGAGAGGCTACTGCATCACCTAGGGATTGATAGGGTGAGCACTTTATTACTGCGCCACTCAGGGGTCATTTAAAGCACTGTGGCCTTGGTCAGATCAAGAGTATTGAAATGTTGAAATAGCATTCAGTCGTCTGAAGTCATTACATAGCCTGATCGTCCCAAAAGGTTTAGGCACCGTAACTATGACCACGGACGATATGTCATGGTATACCAAGTGCATGAGCTCTGGTTCAGTTTAGAACACATCCCAGAACTGTTCCACCAGCTCACTCGGCTCCTGATTCTGCATGGGCGACAGTTTCTCACTGGATCAGATTATGGCTCAGCTGCAAGATAGATGAGGAGGTGCATGGTATAGGCTCAAACCACCTTTTCTACATTTACAAGTTTTCGTGATACACCTCAAGCCTTTTTCGCTTACCCGATTGTTGCAGTCTGTAGTCTACTGTGAAGGGCCCTTGCTAGCAGACCAAAACTTACAGGTGGTGCTAGGGACAAGCAGCTGGACATGGTTGCCCACCTGAAACTCGTGAGGGTACGCGAGGAGGTGATAAGCCTGCTTCTGCTCCATCTGCGCTTTCTGTATGTGTGCTGTCTAATTATAGAAAGCACTTTGTTAATATTGTGCCGCAGCTCTTTCTCGTATTCAACTACTGACCAGAATGGGGAGGGCTGTAATGTTTATTTATTATTATCATTATTTATTTATTTTAATTACTGCTAATTACTGAGTAAAATTTAATTACTGCAAATTACTGAGTAAAATATTTACAACTATTAATTATACAATGCAGCTGTTGATTATTTTCCAATAAACATCGTTGTTGTTGTTTTTACCACTGACCAAATCTAAACAAATCAAAATAAGCAATTAATTGCTCTAAATTTTATAGGCCACAAGCCTATAAAAGACATCATCATTAGCAAAATAAATTAAAGACATAAAAAGCAGTAGTATTAAACCATAAAACCAACATACATATGTGTCTTACGTAACTAATTAGAGTGATTTTGCTTAGTTCTATATCTAGAAATTGTCTGGCCTTAACATCCTCATTATTCTGGTGAAATACTTTTGTGTCAATTAATAGAAATTAATATGTCATGTTTATATACTCTATGTAATATTTGATCATCCAATCATATCATAAAACACCTTTAACAATTAATTTGCAACAATGATAATCAGGTAATAAGAAGGAAAATAAACTACTTAGTAATATTATACACTCATGGATGAAATGATTTAGGAATCCACACACTCTGATCTTTTCTTCTCAAATTTTTCCTTTTTAAATTTTTTTTTTTACTTTGTTAATAGCATAGACAAAAACATCTAGATTATAGATGTAATCAAAGGATCTCTGCTTAATCCATTTAGTTTTTCTTTCATGGTTTATTAGGATTGGGCATGATTTCTGAGACATGGAATTAATCTAAGAGCCGAAATATATAGATTTTGCAAAAACTGTATTTGAGGTTTTGATAGCAGAGGTTTTGAGGAAATGATGAAAAAGATGAAACTGCGCAAAATGCTAAAGAGCTGTTGAGAAATTTTACAAAATGTTTCTCTGGGTGCAAATTAATGCACTGCTTTAATGCTCTTACATTTAATCAGAGCGAGATAACAAACAAACCCGAGACGAGTGAATTGTTTTTGCTTGTTTAGCCAGGGAGAGGTTATGACGTGTGCTTAGGCAGGTGTGTGTGTGTGTGTGTGTGTGTGTGTGTGTCTTTATTAAACAGAAAAGGTGATGTTTCTGGAAGAAGTATTCAACTATATACAAAAACATGGCAGATCTATCTAAGCTTTTTTTTTTTTATTGATTACTGACACAGATTTCACGTTTATTTTGAGTTTGCGCTTATGGTGTGTAAACAGTGTGCAAACTCTGTGTGCCTGTCACAGTCCAGCTGGAGCACAGTTACTGTACTTCCTGATTCTTCTACACAGTACCTTGTATGATTTCGACCAATAATCCTGAGCCAATGTTGTTGGTTCAACATTTTTAATGAAAAAATTATAAGAAAATAATTAATAAAATAATCCATGGCCAACCAGTATTCATTCCAGCAGGAACTTTTGGTTGTGTTGGCATTAATTTTGCACCATTATGGATGTTGGAAGAACACTGGTATTAGGTTGTTTTTAAAAGTTAGGCTACCGTACATTGATGAAAAGAAATCAGACCAAAGTTGACTACAGTATTGTGCAAAAATCTTGACCACCCACTTCTTCATATTAAATGAAATAGTTTAGATTAAATTAAATAAATGGGAACAACTGTTTTACTGTGACAGACTGTAAAAACATTGCCTAAAGATATATTTTAAAAAAAAAAGTAACATGTTAATGTAACAATCTCAGCAGCAACCTCATTTCCCCTCTTGTCTGTTTTAACCACTTAGCATTCAGCATCACCAGTATACTAATCACCGGCCTGATCATTTGTCATCATTTTCACCTCATTTTCTCACTGGTTAGTGCCTTAAGTTAGATGTTTTTTTACAATGCTCTAAAACTGTCCAGGTACGGGGACTGAAGTGAAAATGCCTTCAGGGAACAAAAGTCTTTCAGGAAGCCTGGAGAACTATTCCACAAGACTACATTAAAAATAGAGGAAAGTCTGGCTCTTTGGAAGCAAAATAAGGAGTGGGCGAACACTTTTGCATAGTACTGTACATGACAATGGATAAAGGATGAATTAGTGACTTCAAGGCAATATTAATACCAAACTGAAGGCCTGAGTGGGACGTCCGATTGCTGTAGCTGCATGCTAATCACTCGACCACTATGCTGTTATAAATTACCGTGGATTTACGACAGTATCATACTGTATTTCATAATATTTGTAGATAGTGTTAAATATGCATTCATCCCAGTGAATCCAGTAACTGTGGTTGGTTAACCAATAAAAATAGATACCTTGTTTTATGCTGATGTATTTAATCAGCATAAAACAATCTATTTTTTTCAAGCTGTGGGACTATGCACTTCCATCCCTTGAGTCCAGTCACTATTCATCAATATTTTACTGACGATTATAGGCTAATGTTTCTGTTTTACTGCAACACCTTTTTATCAATCAGTTTATTTATTTATTAATAACGTTTCATTGGTCTACTGTATGTGACAAAAATTGGAAGAAGAAGCTCTGAAATATTCAATGCCGCTAGTCAGCTGGCTAAGAGCTTATGTAGCTTGTTAAATGTCTGCATTAAGGTATAGCTATATATAGCAAAATATAGCTAATGAAATACAGTAAATATAGCTAATGAAATACAGTAAATATTCACACATTTTTCATGGATTTTATTAAAAGATTTTATACAGTGAATAAGATATTTGCTAAATACAGTGTAAAAACATGAACACAGGTAAGCGTGCTTTTTTTTCTTTTAATTTGTTATTTCTT
>JAQMYJ010000016.1:4330263-4352465 GCA_030014305.1 Clarias laeviceps | reverse complement strand
TATATTTTTTTTTTTTTTTATTATTCTCCATTTATGTATTTTTTTCCCCCAGGCCCTATATACCACTTCAACTTTTAACCTTTTTGTAGGACTTCTGGTGTGACATTAGTTGTTATCCATTGGTTTTCCAGTTGTTATCCTAGTTTCAGTTTACTGTATGTCCTTATCCATCATCTGTGAAAATATGTGTTAAACATAAAAGCAGCAGAGTTTATTACACATTGGATACAAACAGTAACATGCTGGCATATATTGTAAAATTGCAGTAAAATCCAGTGCTAATCATGTCATATACAAATACTGTAATCCAGTCTTCAGTAAAATACTATTTAAATACTTTTCAGTCACTGTAAAATAACACATACTGCCTTCTCAGCTGCCAGGATTTGACATTATTTAACTGCTATTTTACAATGAAATTTAAAATGATAATTTAAGAAAACATGCAGTGATATTATTCAATGTGTGTACATACTGTAACAACAAGCACCATGAAAAATCAGACAGCAGCAATTTAGTGAAATATGAAATTGGTGATGTCTGAGAAGTTCTTGAACAGTGGACAAAGCTCAGGTCTGAATGGAGTTTGGAAGCTGTACAAACACCATGTTACAGTAGAGTAATTAGACATCTAAGATGCACCTCATGGTAATATTTCTATAGGAGGTACTGTAACATTACACCACACTGTGTAAAGGAAGCTGTTGTGTCCATCCTGATCAGAATTCTAAACCCTGTGAAAAACTTTGAGGACCATGTGTGTGGTCGGATGTTATGTAAATGGATGTTAATCGGTTAATTGAATCCAAATACAGGTTCAGATTTATGTGTTTTCAGGTTGTATTTGCAATATTTGTGTTTGGGTCGTTCATTCAACATTATCATAACTTTCAAAAACAACCTTATCACAACATCGTTACAACATCATTATAACTATATAACGTTTATTCAGCATTAGGCTTCCTGCTGGGATGTGTTTCTGTTGGATTTTAAACTGGTTAAATTCTTGATTCTAATTGGTTGAGACATAAGTGCACCCAAGCTTTCTGTTTGCTGAAAACTTCAGTTCAGTTGGGTAAAATAATACTGCTGTTATTTTTGACTTTGTTACTCAGCATGTGTAAAAAAATAGACTATGAGTAACTCAGAAGGAAAACAAATGTACTGCTTACCAATGAGACACCATTTAAGAAAAGAACAGGTCTTAAGTGCCAAATCAAGACTTTTTGTGCTAACTGGAGTCATTAATGGAGTCAACAGCAAAAATATCCTCACGCTTAATCTTCTTCATTTTCTCCTTATAAATTCCAGGTGTAAACATTTCCCAGTTTTATCTACAGTACATACACACTGTAACACCAGCAGCTCAACAGCTAAAGGCTAGCAAGTGAAGCAAATGGTTTAGACGCAGATGAGCTAATTTATGCGGCAATTCCTTGATGGTGAAATTACTAATTGACTGTTTAACAGGTTAGAAAACTCAAGTTTTTACATGCTTTTGCTTAATAAAACCAAGCAAACACCTCAACAAACAGAACATTCGAAAGCTAGAAAGATAGTTATGCTAAACAGTTAGCACAAATGAGATACTTCTTTTATTTACGATTCATGATTCTACAACTCCATAATAGCATTAATGGTTCACGCAATTTTTAATGAAGCAATAGTTACTTGAGTTTCAAAATAATTAAGCTACCTTTAGCCTTAGCTAGCAGGCAAACTTCAACATCAACAAATTCAAGGTTTAAAACATTGTGGGGTTAGCGTTTCTAGTGTTAGCATTATTGATCATGGTTTAATCATTATTATTGATGCATTGTTAGCATTATTAATCATGGATGAATTAGTTTACAGTTAAACCTTGAATTGCAAGCATAATTTGTTCTGAAAATGTGCTTGTAATCCAATGTACTCATATATCAAAGTAATTTTATCCATTAAAAATAATGGAAATGCTTATGCTTTGTTCCACACCTCAAAAATATTCATATAAAAATAATTAATACAAAATATTAAGTAAGAATGAAACAAATTAACCTGCACTTTGAACAAATGAATCGTCGCTGGTGTGAGGGGGGAAAGAGAAAGGAGAGAGGGTAGTAGGTGGAGGAGCGGGGTTTTACACACACACACACATTCACATACACAAACAGAATCACTGCTGGCTCTAGGCTCACAAAAAATAAAAATTGTGATCTAATGACACTTGCTTTGCCTCCTTTCGAGAATTTCGCAGAAATGTGACATTGCATTGTCTTTAAACAGATTTATCTCCCGGACTGCAACAGCCTTTTTAATTTTTTCTTCCCGGAGGCCGTTGTTGCAGTACAGTTTCTAAAGAACAGACACTACACTTGAACACAAAATTAAAAAAAACTTTACGTGTACCCACATGTGGTCACAATGTAATAATAAACAGTATACGCGAGCACGAATGTTGACTATACGAATGATGCATGCACACTGAGACAAAGCACGTGAGACAATTACCCACAATCATGCTGACAAAGCGTATACATACTTCTTGTATTGCAAAACCTCGCTCATTTAGCAAGTTAAAATGTATTTTAAAAAATTTGCTCATCTTGCAAAACATTTGCAAATTGAGTTACTTGCAATCCAAGGTTTTACTGTATTTGTAAATTATAATTAACATGTAATACTTTTACTGCACTTTTAGGGTATTTTATATCGCAATGCATTTTTTCATCCATTTGCATTTTTTTGAAATATTTTAGACTGTTGCCTAAGTGACAGTCAAACAAGTATCTTTAAAGAAATAATAATAAGTCATGAATTGTGTATTAGTGTTAAAGTGGTGAATCACCTACACGTCTCTTTTATTTTAATCTGAGCTCAGTTTCCATTACACGGCACACACCAAGAGCTGGGAGAGCTGTTCCTAGACCAGCAGTGCCAGGCTGTGTGAGGACATCGGGGAGAGCATGTGCATATGTGCGTGTGTGTGTGTGTGTGTGTGTGTGTGTGTGTGTGTGTGTGCTAACAGTCACACCCGAGTGCAAACAGAGCTGTACACAGAGCATTGGAGCTGCTCGTTAAACTGTCAACACAGATTATGTTTCTCTAAATCATATCTTGTTGAGGCCGTTTATAGCTCGTAAAATTTGTCCACGGCTGCTGTCAGAAGGAGACCTGAGCTTTCAGACGCCTCTGCACTCTCTGCTTTATGGCTGACGTTAAATATGGGAGACTTATGATTGACTGCTGAATTCTGTATTCTGATTAGTCAGGAGGTGATGACAGATCTGGCGGGAGTGGAGCTGCAAATCACATCGGTTTATGTTAAAGAGCTCATTTGTGTCGAATAAATGGGTTAATTCAAGAAGGTGTCATTAGTGACATTGGATACTTTGGGAATGAGTCTCCAGTGTCATTGTCAGCAAAGTTACAATCCATGCTTATCCTGTGAGCCTATCCCACAATCATAAGTCCCAGTTTGACTTGAATATGTTCCTGTCTATGGATTTGTTTGTCCATAAAACTTTCAGACATGGAAGTCAAAAAACAATGACTTCTGATGACTTGTCATGACCAGATTGTTAAAACATAAATGAATTTAAAACTGACTTTATCCTTGTGACACTTATATAGATCATAATCGTTGTTAAAAAGGAGGAATGTTGTTAGGACACTTAGATTCACTTATTGTTAGAGGTTTGTTTTGCTTTAAACACTGAAGTCATTGTTTAATCCTGATACACACCAGGCAAACAAAGCGCTTCTTGTCGACTTAATAGACGTCCCTGCCACGGGTAACTAAAATGTTCAGGAAAATAAAACAATGGGTCATGTAACAACTGTGGAGGAAAGAATGAATGCAGTGTGTGTCATCATGATGTTCGAGGAACATGTGGATTTAACATCGAACATGTGACAACATAAGGTAAAAACTTTCTTACAGTACAGATGAGAGCCAGGGGGTGAAAATGATAGAACAGTCAAGTAAAACATGACAGGAATGACATCTTAGAATGTCCTCTGTAGGGCAAGTCTAATATTGATGTAACCGGGTGGTAGTAAAGGGGGTATTAATTGTGTGCCTATCTGGTGAGAATACAGTACAGGGGCTCTTTATGCTTGGTGACATCATTGCATGTGCAAATTGGATATTATTGCAAATTTCTTGTAACCGTGTTTTTTTTCCCGTATGTTGATGTATTTTTGCAGTAATTTGAGGGGATGCAAGGTGTCTAGGTGTCACTGTATTCATAGTGCGAGCTAACGCATCAGGTCAGAGATCTCAGATGTATATTAGTTTTAAAATGCAGCAAATGTGTTATGTGTGGGTTTTTTTCCTCTAAGATGAGTTCAGAAACATAATTTTGAAGTTGATATGTTGTAATATGTTGATATTCATGTAGCATGTGCAAGCAATACAAGTTCCCCTGGTGTGTTTGGCCTACAGTGTATAGCGCTTACAGTATGACTGAGGTTGGAAAGTAAGTAAACTGCACCATAGGATCTTGTGGGTGTAATTTACTGTTTTTAGTTTATGTCAGTGAAGTAATGCTAAGGCATGTTATATTTTCTTTTTTAGAATTGCCACTGCCATATTTTCTTTACTGGATGTTTTTTATAGATACTGCACACCACAAAACAGATTCTGTACATTAGTTCATAATTTTCTTGTATGATTATTTGTGTTAGATAATATTTGCCTATTATGGGAAAAATATTGGCTTTATAATTTTTTTTTTTACATAACTTCTTGTTTACTCCACTTTTACATATGGATTACCAAGTAATATATTTTGTTATTTGGAATAAACCAACCCCCAGTTGAATTTGTTGGTCTTTTTGTGTATCATTCCAACGGCCACATCGAGTTGTGTTCAAGTCCAACATCACTCTGTTGAAGCTGTGAATCGTAGCTAGACCTTCGATTCAATTCAATTTGCTTTTTGAGCATTGCAATTTTCGATTTAGTTCAATTTGATAGCACAAATGTTATTTGTCTGATTCTGTCTTAAGCAGCCATATTTAAGTGTGTTGTTGATTCCTTTAAAATTATGGCTCATACAAAATGATAATCTTTTTTTTTTTTTTTCTCTGTTAATCTTCTGCTTTATGCTCCATTCCAGCAGGTGGCGGATTACAACGCCCACCCATAAACTCAAAAGTAGAAGAAGTAGAAGCAAAACTCACGTTTTCTGCAAAACATGTGAAATATTATTTTAAAATTTGTCAATTTTATGGACTTTAAACAATTAATTAATTAAAAAAATGAATGTAAACAATTAAAAAATGTTAATCAATTCCAAATCGGAAAACTGACCCAACAATTGAATCAATTAACAAAACATTCAATCAAATCACACAGTTCTATAAAACTTTATGGTTATAAAAACAATAATTCAACTTGATTGCATGTTGACATCATGTAGTTTGGGTAATTATTTTGGCACATGTAACAAAATGACACAATTGCTCACAGTTAAAAGAGTGGGTTGGGGGTGGTGGTAAGGGGGTGGCCCCACAACTGGCTTCCCCCAGCCTTCAGAAATACAGATTGCTCTTTTATGTCTTTTATATCCATATCCAAAAAAGACAAATTGCCTTTTATGGTGTCATCCGTAATCCTAGCATGATGACATAAAATATATATAAATATATATAAAATCAAAATGCAACTATTCATGTGAAGATGGGACGGAAAGATGCGACACCATGACACTTGAATAATTATATACATCTTCTATTGGACATATGACAAAATAGGGAACAAATAACATCCTGATAAAGCCAGAGGGAGAAAATTGCACACGGCGCCTGGCTCTGTCCGGCATCCGAAAAGACAAATGAATATTTCACATGTTTATTCGTGTCCACCACACGCAGTAAGGCGACAGAAATGACAAATCGCCTTCTCACGCCGTCATCCATAACCAGGGCGTAATATTAAGTTGTTCCCGCATCCGCGTTGCTCATTTGTCTTGCTTTAGCTGCTCAGATTACAATCTGACAGGCTAGAATATTGCATTGAGGGAACACTCAAGTGAGAATGACCATTCGTCTTCTGCGGACACGTCTTAATTTTCAGCTACTACAACCTTGTAGTATGGAGACCTGCGTCAGTTATGGTGCTGCCATCACACTAAGGCAAGATGCCACCCGAAGCTCTGCTAACCTCCACTAAAAACAGCTACAGTATTATTAGCACACTCCTACTGTACCTTCACACATACAGTATAATCCCTACTTAATCAAACATGTGTGAAGCAGAAGAGCTTCATCATCCGTCGTTCATTTAGTGTGCTAGACACGGAGTGTGTGTAAATAAGGGCAGATGGGTGGAGCTAGGTTTGAGTTCTTTGAGTATGGCAATTGATTTTTTACATGGAGGAGAAAAAAGTGGACTTAGCTGTGGATTTAGTATCTATTAGAGCATACAGTACTATTTAGTAGTTTAATTTGGAAGGTTGGATTTAGTCTTTTTAGTCTTCAGAAATCCACCATATGAAAGATAAGATCCTGATAGAATTACATATAATGATCTGCACTGTGCAAGACCACAGTAATGCTAAAATATTACAATGAACTGCTGTCAGAGCAGCTGTTATATGACCAATGAGAATAAAGAATTCAGCATCATTAATTAAGGATGCTGGATATAACATACAGGATATTGCATACATTGTACTGTATGTGACAATATTTGAGAAACAACCATGAGTCACTCAGAGAGCTGAAGCATATCCAGGCGTTGGGCCACAGCTGGTTTTGTGATATTCTAATACTGAGTAAACAAGAGCTGCATTAGGATTGCATATGATTCATTATCCATGGTACAGCAAGGGAGAAAAAATAGCCTTTTAATCTTCTTGTCATGAGTGAAGGAAGGGCGGGGAGGCCAGGGGAAGGTGACTCTCGTGCTCATTAATCTGTCTGGACCCCCGGCTGCTCCTGGGTTTCAGCTCTCCATGGCCAGAACTAGTGAAAGTGATGCAAAAAACAAGAAAGATCTGGGAAGGTGTTTTTTATTTGAAATAAAAATTTCAGATATAATAAATAGTGGTAATGACATTGATGTGATGACCTGGGGTTGTGACAGGACTGAAAATGGTGGAATGTATGTTTGGGGTAAAAAGAGAACTAGGGGTACGGATTCATTTTTATGGTATTTAAAAAGTTATCAATCCCATTAGTTGCGTACATATATACAGTAAGTAAAAGTGTAAGAATTTTCAAAATTGAGTCTTTTTTTATGTGGTTTGTATATGGTTCTAGCAGTGGATTTTCTTTTCATGGATTTTCTTTTTCTTTTTGTACGTGATGTGCCAAAAAAATAAATATAAAAGGATTAGGTCTTGTAGGGAGTAAAGAAAGAAAAATCTGATTTAGGCAATATCACACTTGAGGTTGTGCTGTTGAGCTGAGTAGCTGAGTGTGTGATTGGTTTTATACGACAGTTTCACAAACACTATTTATTATCAACAAATTATAATTTGTTTCTTTATTTAACTAGTTAGTTTGTTGCGCCAACACATATCCCTCCACGACTGGTGGAATTAACTAACCTAGACTGGTGTAGCCGTTGACCAATAGTTAACACCTGACAGATGTAATTAACAGAAGTGAAAGTAGTTTTAAATTCTTACAAGTGCTATGTAGCCAAAAGATGAGGAGAATAAATCATGGAGGTAGTGGACCATCCTGAGAAACGGGAAATATTTAGTTTATATTTCCCTTTATTCCGCTTTCGAATATCAGTTAACTTCTAGGTTCTGGGGTTAAATCCCAATTAGCATTAAATGGTGAGCTAGTGTACTATGTAGTGTGTACAATCCATTGTTCCACACATCATGTAGTGCTCTTGATCAGGGGTTAGAGAGGGATCTGGGATTTACCCTTGTTAGAAGCTAGCTTTAAACTTCAAGTTAAAATGGTTCGGAAGCTATTCAGAACTACTTAGAAGCAATTATTAAAAAGACAAAGTATCATTTAAGATAACATAACGTTATCAGATATGTTTTCTTGCTGAAAAGAGCTGCTCTCTCCTTAATACTGCAGAAGGTACAGACCTACTTTCCATACAGTACAGACCTAACAACCATGCTGCGACTGACAGTTAGTGTAATTAACGATTGTAGAACACATGTGACACAGTGATAACATATAGTTAAACGCCCCAGTGCTGTTACCATCTATTATCACCACTCATGGAAAGCCTCTAATCCAATTAGATTACTTGGTCAGAACTAACTCTTGTACAATTATACAGTAAGTAGTATCAGATACAGTATATTTTTTTAGTGCAATATGTAAAAAGTGTGCTATATTTAATTCTATTTTTGCTTCTATTTATTGTGTTTTTCTTTTAATTTTTATTTCTTGTACTTTTACTTTTCCTTGTCTCAATTTTTTTTTTAATTAATCAATGCAACTGTATGACCAAGACAAAGCAATTTCCCTCTGGGATTAATAAAGTTCTTTGAATCTTGAATCTTGAATATCAGGAATGTGGTATTATGCCATTTCTAATGAAACCATGACATTTTTACTGGATTTATTCATTAACCTTATGAGGTTTATGAGGTAACACAGCTTATTCCAGCATCATTTTTAGTTTTCTTTGACATGACCAGTTTCATTCATTCCAAGGCCAAACTGGAAAGGGTTCATATTTATTTATTTAACCCAGAAACCTCACCATTACTTTTCTCATCGAAGTGTGAAACATCTTCAAGGCCTGTGCAGTTGTAACAAAATAAAATTCCCAGCCCTCATTTTTTGAAGCACGGACCGTACACATCCTTCTACAGTAAATCCGAGGATGTGCTTCCTGATACACTGCTTTGGTAGTTAACTCACTTCTCTTTGGCAGCTCTGCATGACGGAGAGCTTGAGGGTGAGAGCTCTGTCTCACTGCTCAATTCGCTTGGCTCGTTTGCCAGGAGCAAGAATTTGCTAAAAATTGGCTTCACAAATGAACAAGGCTCACATGATTACTGAATTCATGATTTGGTCATGGCCTTAGAGAAAACTCTTACACAGGCTTTAGTCTTCTTATAACACATGATTCACATGTGATATTATCACACACTGTTGTAATAAACTTCAATGTGAAGTATGTGTTTAACACATTTTTGCACTTATTTATTATTATTAACAAGAGTAATTAGTACGTGTTTTTTTTTCCTCCACAATTCATAACAGTTTTCATGTAATATTTTTTTTACCCACCTGTACTTAATTTTTTCATATGATTAATTTCATGTTTTATATTTTTATGCATTAATATATTTAGTTTTTTCATCAGGTCTTTCCTACATCTTAGCTCGTTTATTTTTCACACATGATTTGTTTCATAAGTAAATTTTTTCCACTTGATTTTTCCCCCCATACGATTAATACATTTTCATGTTTTTTTCTTTCATTCATTGATTTTTGTGGGATATTGCAGGACATTTTCAAGTGCTTTTACAAGTCGGTTTCCACATATGCAATGGATAACACTAGACACAGCTTCTGTTCTTCCATTACCTCGTGTGCATCATTTTGTGGCAGTGGACACTATTAGACTTGTTAGTTTCTCTGATATCTCGCTCATATAACGAGTCCATGACAAAAACATCATATTCTGTACACGTTTTTCCTTCAGGATGAATCACTCCATTCTGTCTCACAGCCCCGGGAAGTAAATGATAGTCATTTCAAACAAAACATGGTGGACGTCTTTCCTATCTCACACGAAATTGAAGTTATAGTTGAGTTTGATATCAAATATTAACTCAATTCCAGAAATATTGGCACCCTTCATGAAAACAAATAGAAATGAATATACCTAGAGGCTACATTAAAGCACATCTGGATGCATGTATGTTTGTATGCATGTATGTATGTGTTTGTGTGTATGTGGGTATGTGTGTGTGGTGTGCTATGATGGACTGTGGTCCCATTTAGGGCACTTTCCCACATCACACTCAGTCTGTTCCTAGGATAGGCTAAAAATCCACCACGGACCTTAGTACACAAGCTGTTGTGTTCTGTCTCAATATACACTCAGAAATGATGATGTAGGTTGCAGAAAATGAATTGGAATAATTGAATAAATAAGATCTGTTTCTTTCCATTTTTCTGACATACACAGACATGCATTGGGGTCGAGCATGGGCTTGTCTTGATTCCTATCCTGCATTTCTGGTTGATGTGTTAGTTAATTTGTTTCTGATTTTCTACATATATTGTATGTACATCTCTTAATACAAAAATTAGCTTCAGTTATTAATCACTTAATAAAATCCAGCCAGATTTACATACAAATTTCTAGATGATTTTCTTCTATGAGCATATGTTGATAAGGACCAGTCAGTCACAAATTACGGAGTGTATTGAAGGCACAGCTGTTTTCTCCTTGGCAATGCTCACATCAATGAATAAATAAAAACAAGAAAATATTGAGAACAGGAAAATTTGCCTCCTGAAAGCAGTATGTGTTAAATCCTCTAATAATGAAGCTTAGCTGCTGCAGTGACCATATATCTACAGGGAGCTTTTATAATTCTTTTATAATTCTATTGCAAGTTTTATTTGTTATAAATACTGCATGTTACAACAGAAGAGGTTATCAAATAGAGTGTAACTTATTTAAATGAATGATTTAAACTTGACAGCAAATTTACACACTCGAGGTTGTGCTGTTGTACTGAATATTAAGCGCAGCCTTAAGTGTAATATTGCTTTTATACATTATGATTTATTTGTTTATTTAACCTGTTATTTTTACTCCACCTACACAGATCCTTCCATGACTGCCGGAACTACAGTAACTAACCGTGACTGGCAAAGCTGGTGTCCGACAGTTAGCAACTGACAGTTAGTGAAAGTAGCTTTAAATTCTTAAATTCAGTACTATGTAGCCAAAAGCGGAGAGGAATAAACCATGGAGGTAAACAGATGTATACATGGACATCACAGTGAGAAATCTCATCATCATGGTCAGGCTCGCTCTCCTACCATGCTATGTTCCTAAACAGAACAAAAATAGGTTATTTTATAATCTACACCAAGCTGTGTACTTTTTTTTTTGTTGTTGTTGTTGTTGCTGCACATCAGGTGTCTCTCTGCGTGATCGCTCTCTGCATGACCTGCTGCCGGGACAAAAAAACTAGCACTTAAACAACTGCTCTAGTGATTTAGCCAAGCCCCTGGATCCCAGAGTATCGATGAACCTGGAAAGTAAGGTTGCATGAGCGCTCCCTGTAGGACATTGAGTCACCCTTAGCAAAGGCAAATGTCACACGCGCTTGCTGTTATTAGCTAAATGGAATTAGCTTCCAGCATTGGATGACATCTGTCCTTCTGTACTCAAATGTGTTTGCTGTGAGAGCACATGAAAAGGCTCAAGCAGTGGCTTTTAATGGCCAGACGAAAAGGTTGTGTGTCGGGAGATGAGATTATGGATCCTCAATCCCTCACGAACGGATGATTATTCTTAGGCAGGAATGAAGATATCTGTGAAATAAAACACCTGTGTGATCTGGGAAATTAAATATATTTATATACGTATTCGCAGTAGCTGTAATTGTCATGTTATTTATTTATTTATTTATTTATTTATTTATTTATATTTCTTCCATATGACTAATGTTAAAAGGTCTATAAGCTTACACTCAATTTTAAACAGGTTTGCGTTCTGGTCTCCAAACTGTTTGTGTTAATATTCTTGTTGAAATACAACTCAGACCCTGCATTCTGGCTGGTTGATTTTCTTCCTGTTTCTCTCCGTTTCTAAATGCACAGTTTCAGTGTCTGTAGTTTTAAATAGACTGCCCCTGAATGCCTCTTTGTGGAAGCGCATTTTCCTAACCAATCAGAACACAGGGACCAGAAACATCAATATTCGAGTCTTAATAATCTTTGTTAAGATTGTTAATTCATGATTACATCCTCAATATTTAGCAATACAAAAGTTAAAACACAATTAAATGAGCTGAAGAGGATTAGGTTAGCTGTTAGCTGCTACCTGCTATCCTCGCCTTATTACCTGTAACTCTAAAAAATAGCACTCAGTAAGCGACAGTGCTGGGAGGAATAAAGCATTAAGATGGAGGAGGATATCATTTTATATGAGGTAACAATAGGGGAAAATATATATATATTTTCTTAGCATGCACACTGGAGACCCTGAATATCTAACATGACTAAAAAGTAAATTAGGCATAACCTGTCCTTTTTAATCTCTTTAATCATCTCATCAAGCCTGATAATACTGTATGATAATATAGTCCAGAAGGATGTGCGCTGATGCAAGACGTAGATAATATACCTCATGAACACGTTACATCAATATTGAATTCTTGTATAATTGATTGAAATCACCACAAAAAACAACACCCTCTTCCTTTTCCTTTAATTCAAACTTGTGTTTTGCAAGCAACAACATGCACACCTTTATTTGTTTAGAGATAAAGGTACAGTGGAATTCTTGGATTACCAGCATAATTCATTCCGGAAGCTGGCTCGTATTCCAAATTGAATTTTCCCTTAAGAAATAATGGAAACTCAAATTATTCATTCCACAGCCCAAAAAAATTAATGCATAAAAATAATTAACACAAAATCTAAAGTAAAAACAAAACAAATTAACCTGCACTTTATTTTAGTAAAAATAAATCTCGACAGATAAGTGTTTCTGTTTGTGCGCGCAGGCACTGTGTGTGTGTGTGTGTGTGTGTGTGAATCTAAAGTAAGCTTCGCTCTCCCCCTTCTCGTCTTACACAGTTACCCTTACTCCAGTCTTTTCACACACACACGCATGCACACAATAGAAACACTGTTTTATCGGAAAAATAAACAAGAAATCTCTCTAATGACACTCGATTGAGCGACACACTAACTGGACTGGAATCACTGCTGTAAAGTAAAAATAAAACAAATCAACCTGCACTTTACCTCCGAAAAAAAGAATCGCGACAGAGCAGTGTTTCTGTGTAGAGCAGAGAGAAAGAGTGTGTGTGAAGGCAAAAGTAGGAGTGGTCTGTGTGTGTGTGTGTGTGTTTGTGGCACGGTGTCCAATGACGCGCGCACACACACATGTGCGACACAAAGAGCAGGCTGAGCCTTGAGCAGAGAGAGAAAATGGATCTTTAATCTCTCGAATGAGACTTGCTTTTGCTTTACACGCACGCTGTACACACACGCATACAGACACAAAATAAAATATGTTTTACGCGCACACACGTGGTCAGTGTTATATTGAACAGTACACGCGTGCACGGATGTTGATTATACCAGTAAGAGACGCGCACTAAGACCCAGCAGGGGAGACGATTACCCACAATTCCGCAGTGCAAGAGAGAGAAAAAACGTTGGCTCAGTTGTGATCACGTGACGCTCTGCGTCAAAACAAGAAGCGCATGCGTGATACATGATACTCGGTACTTGTAAACCAAGACTTCTTCATTTTCCAAGACAAAATTTATTAGAAATCTTTGCTCGTCTTGCGGAACACTCGTAAACCGCGTTACTCGCAATCCGAGGTTTCACTGTATATTGTTGCTCAGGTCAGAAATCAGCGAGCAGGGTTTTAAGGTTCATACAGAATAGGATACAAAATAGGTGAAAACTAAATGAGATCAAACCCATAATTATTTGTCAATCTTAAAGGTCCCATATTTGACTATTTCTTTAGTCAAACACAAGTCTTAGAGGTCACCCAAAGTGTGTGTTAATGCTCCAGCTGAAATAACCCTCAGATAATGTTTTATATATTTTTTTGTTAAATACCTTAAGCTCACAATGTTTTACTTCTTCTCCCAACAATTTTTTAAGTGTTTATGTAAATGAGCTAATACTGATCTACGAGCCCCCAGAAAACATCAGAGCTGAGAAATATGTTGGGGGAGGCGCTTTTCTTATATGAGGTCACCTTAGGGGGGGAATCTAAACTGGAGGACAGTACAAAAAAGCAAAAAAAACTCACACAAGGGAATGTTCCTTTGTCACTTTTTTGTGTGTATGCAAACACACACTGTTGACTCATCTGAATGTCTAAAAATGGTTTTAATCGGTCCCCTTTAAAGCTGTAGCTATGATGTTTACTAACAGACATATTTTTGAAGCAATCTATACTATTCCTAATTCCTTCATCAATAATTAAACCCTATAGATGTAGAGAACAATCAACTTGATATCCATAGATTAGAGAGCAGCTGGCTGGCTAGTAGCATTCAGAAATGAGGAAAATGATCTTGTTTATTTAAATAATTGAATAACAGACGAAATCAGTGTAAATTCGTTTGTGGACGTTTCTGAAAAACGGGGGGGGGGGGGGTCTTGTTAAAAAAGATTATGGTTTATGGTCAGGTTGTAACACTGCAGCAGTTGGTAATTTTTTATTCAATGCTGTAATTCACTTTCATATTAAATTTTTTTTTTATTTAGTCTGTCTTTTGTCGATAGATTCAGTTCAATGAATCACTGGGTCAATTTCTGATTCAAAGTTGATTGAAACTATTTAAATTATTTAGTTAAACATCTAATGATAAATGCTCTAAAAATGTACTAATTCCTTAAAAAAAAAACGCAGATTTAGCAAAAAATACAAACCGCTTTTATTCTCAAGTGTTGTGAGAATATCAATGCTTGGCCTCCGAGTGGCGCAATGGTATAGTGCTCACCCTATCATCCGGAGATCGCGAGTTCAATTCCCGTGTGATGCTGGAGGTCTAGAGAGAGCTGATTGGCCGAGCTCTCTCAGAGGGGAGGGATGAGAGGTACTTAGTGCTCCCAAATTAATCATGGCTCTACAGCCAATCAAAAAAAAAAAAAGATAGAATATCAATGCTTCTTCTATTAAGTTTATGTGCGGTTGCTGCAATACTGACGCCACCTACTGGACTGAAGTATGGAGCAGAAGAAAAAAAATATCGCTTTGTAGAAGTCATTACATGACAATCAACCACACAAGTTACACAGCAGTTTACACAGATTTATTACAGTAGATACTTACAGTATAGTAGATTTTAATACCCTAAACATATAAGAAATGTAGCTTCTTGAGAGAAGTCAATAAACATAATGATGAATCAAATTCAACTGAAAATCTTATTCACATACACTGCAAGTCGGTTTGTATTCATGTAAGTGTTTTGTTTGTAGATTCTCATGTGGATGGAGATAATGAGAGCAAAAACTTTTGTTCGTTAATCTTTCAAACATCATTATAGCCTGATTACAGCGCATAATAATATAATTTCGTGCAAATATAATTATCTGCACTGTAGGTGCGTTATCATAACCATCATCAAATATGTGTTTGAAAACTATCATAAACAAGAAATGGTTCCCTAACTAACTATGTCACATGCATTAGATTAATGTCGTGTGACTTCTTAATCATTTTATAGTCCTTCTCTTGGTCTTTGACTATGGTTGCTTTGTACAATGCTTTATCATCATCTCTAGCACCATTTCTTTAGAGCTGTTTATTAACCACATGGGGCAAATAGGGGGGTCATATAGACATCAGACACAATCTGCTAAGACACACAAATGACCCCAGAGAGTAGCTTTTAATGAGCAGAGCCATCTGAAACCTCAACTCCATCCAGAGCAAAGGAGGAGGAGGAAAAAAAGAGAGAAAGAAAGCAAGAAATTATAGAAAAAGCAGCTTGAAACATCAGTGTTGTAGCATCAAGGGCTTCTTCATGCCAAACTGTAGATTTTCTCTTCTGTAGCCCAGGGCCAGGCTGGTCTGGCAACAGTAGGAGAGCAGATGCCATTTGATGACAGCAAAGCAGAGATGGCCAGCCAGGCGCTGTCAGAGAGATCAGAACCATCTCATTATTTTTCTCACTCCCTTTCATGTGCAGCGTCATGTTTCCAATCAGAGCGACCATGTCCTGCGGCGTGCGAGCTCCGCAGCCTGCGAAGTAAACAGCATTAGCGTGACTTTTTCTTCAGCTGGAGTTCTTTGTATGTGTCCTGCATGTGGCGAGGAAGTCTTTATCCCGCACATGTAGGTCTTTGTGCTTTTTGCTCGCTGGCTCTTTGAGCGGTGGAACTGTGCCCCGGTGCCCCGGTGCGCTCTTTGCTCCATGCCGAGCTGAGTCTGTAGTCGGTAAACAAGACAAATGGGGTGCATCCTGATTTGGAAGGCGTTCCTGCCGATCAGTAGCTAGGCTGCTTTGGCCTAAAACAGGAAGGGAAGGGGAGGGTGGAGTCAGAGCTGATAAAATGGACCATTGTGCAAAACAACATGGCATCTTTTTCATGTAGCATTTCTTTGTTTTAAAATATTGACACCAAGTGTACACTTATTTGTACACTCCAGTTGCTACTATTTAGGAATGGGTTACATGCACACTTAAGCTGATTTTATTTTATTCTAATATTAAGTGCCCATTTTACTTAAGAGTCCCTTTCAGTTTATGTGAATTAATTGCGTACAGCTGAGGCCTCCAAGGTTCCCAGATTGTATTCAAATAAATTTACTAGGAGTCTGTTATCCAGGTTTCCTATTTATTGCTGCATAAATATAGATCCAGCGTGAGAGCATTCTGTTATTTAGATTGGATTCAGCTTCATTGTCATTGTGCAAAATACATATACAAAGCTAATGAAATGTGAATAAGTTAACTTGTTATTTGCATAATTTAGCCTACTTAAATTAAAATTATAATTCACATGATTTGGTCCGCAGCACACAGTGTGATGTCCAGTTCATGTGTGACAATTAATCCTCATAGTCCCAGAACCACTCTTTCACACTTCACTCTTTGAGTTTTGAAATATGTCTGTGCCATCAGGGAAGAAAAAGCTCCATCCATGTGAACCATTGACCAGTTATATTTAGTACATTCAGGTTGTCAGCTGACTTCATTTTATTGCCACATAACATTGCTAGACAGAGCCTAGACCTACTGTACGCAACTGAAGCAACCCCAGATCATAACACTGCCTCCAGAGGTTTGTGCAGTTGGCATTGGTGGGTGCATGGCTTCATGTGCTTCACTTCTTACCCTAACACCCATCACTCTGGAATACGGTCAGTCTGAGCTCATCAGATCACATGATCTTTTTTCATTGCTCCAAAAACCAATCTTTTTGCTCACTAGCAAAATAAAGGCTTTGTTTTGATGAGTCGCACTAATGTGTTTTCTAATAAACCACTAAAGTGCTTTTCTTATGCACACTTTAGTCTCTTTAGTCCCAATCCTCTGAGTTCTCATCACATTGTGTGCGTATGGAAATGCTCATACATAAATGCTTAAACATAGAATACAATACAGATTCACCAAGCATTTAGGTGATCTCTGATCACACACATTCATGTGTGTGGACCACTATCCTTCCAGGTTTTAGTAATGCATTGAACAGTTCTTAACACAATTCTACTCATAGTTTCTTTAATAATTTAATAATTTAATTTATTTAATAATTTGCCTATTCTAAACTGTCATGTTTTTTTGTTCAGGCAGGGTATTTAATATAATAGTGTATGTACAGCTTAAAGATGAATTTCAGCAAGACATATTGTGATTATATCAAACCATGAGACAGCGATTGCTACTCATCACTCAAGCTGATGCGGGAAAAATCTACTTTAGTCCAAGGTCAGAATTGTGAGTTTCTTTGAGTTTCACACCTCTGTTTTTCTTTCCCAAAAAAATGTCTGCCTTACACTTCAGACTGAAATCTGAATATATACAGAATGTGCAGAAATTCAGCATTAAATCCTGACTATTCTGAAAGAGTAAATGATGCATCTTCGGAAACATTAATAGGATCTGATTATGATCCAAGTCCCTCATTTAGATGAGATGGAAATTCATCCAGGGGGTTTATTTGTGCAGGCAAACAGCACAGCTGTGTTTGGACCCACAGGACTTCCTTTGTCTCGCCTCTTCCTCACCTCATTGCCTCGTTTACGGGTCAGTGCCTCATTATCAGAAAGCGATATTTGCACTATGCCAACACTGGCAAGACTAATTTTAGATTTTTCATTACCTACCAATTGTTGCTTGGTTTGTCACAACACTCTGTGTGGTTTTGGACTCTGGAAAGCCCGGCTGGTCAATTTTCTGATAAAGTATACCGACTCGCCGTATCAGTTCCTGTTAACAACAACATGAAGAGCAGGAAGAGATTCCAGTAAAGCAAGAGATACAGCAGGATTTTCAATTAAACGCATCATTTATTGCTGCTGAGCCTGAGAGTGTGGTCAGATGGCGAATATAAAGCAGTGTTCCTGTAAACTGCTACGCTCAGCGCATTTACTTTGTTCAGGAATCAGTGCTGCAGAAAATGGCTAAACAAATGCCCGGGTGATTAAAGTAGTTCTGATCATGGCATTTTAGATCACTGAATGTTTTGACTTTACTCAGCAGTTGTTGATTAATTTTCTATAACACCAGCTTGAACAATAATTGTTTCCATAATAACTTTAGCTAAGTTTAAACTACACTATTAACAAATAGAATAGAAAAATTCCCCCAGCTAAAATCTGATTAGCAGATGAGGCACGTAATCACCAATTTTGGATCTATCAAACCAATAGGTTTGGATCTATTAAACCACAGGTTTGCTAAAGACAACCAAAGTTGTCTTTAGCAAACCTATTATGGAAATTTTTACTCCATAATACTTTAGGTATGACTAGCAATTAGTTAGCTGGCTAGTTAGATATTTGACAATGGGTCACCATGAGTTAGAATTCATTATGAGTTTTGTCATTGTGATATTCTTGCTAATTTATATAGCTTTATAGCCATACCTTTAGCTCATAATATGTGATAAACTTCAGGTTGTTATTAACCTAGCAAAGTTTAATAGCAGCTAGATTAGCATGCAGGTTGTGTGGCTGAAAGGTTTGTGGTTGGTTTCCACTGGGGCATGACTCTACAAGACCTCTATGGGTGCGCTGTGGTGTCTGGTACCAGGATGTTCGCAGTGGATTATGCATACTGTAAGCACAATGTGTACTGGTGCCTTTCTATCATTGACAACTTTGGCTCTTTTCAGCAATTTGCCCCACTATGGCTTTTCTGTGGGTTCAGACTGGACGAACGCGCCTTTGGTATACCGGTATATAATTGATAATCAGTGTTAATCCATATTATTGCGTTGAGTACTAACTCAAACTACAGACAGTATAACTGCATATGAATTATATGTATTATCTTTATAAATAAAGCACAAAAAGGTTTAAAACAACCAAAATGATAGACTTTTTTAAGAGCATAGCATCAAATCCAAATTTCTCAAATAAGCACAAGAATACTCTGTTTGTTTGTTTCGTTCCTTGAGCTTTCTTCTTGGATTACTTTTCAGACTCTCCAGCTTTTCTGCATCTTGTTCTGCTACTTCTAGGTCTCTGGAGACCAGCGTCTCAGTCTGTTTCGAATCAAAGCTTCCCACATTGTGAACACACTCCATAGTCATCCTCCATATGCCACCAGTCTATTTGGCTCACTACATGCCTTATTAATAGATTCCCGCCAATGAGAAAATCATCTCAATGAGTCACTCTGCCTCTGGTGCCTCGAAGCCATCTAAAGGCACTCATGTTTGTTTTTGTTTTTTTTCCAGGTGCCCCGATTGTGTCATAATGAATGGGTATTTTGAGTGACAGATGTACAGTACAGTAAATGGAAAGCGATGGATGATTATGGTGTTTAAGGGATATCATAGAAGTCGTTATTGTCATTATCTCAAGTGTTGGTGGTCTTTAACCATCAGCCATAAAGATGTAGCTTTATTTTTCTTGACCTCCAGTCAACATTCACATGAGCATTCACACACTATGGCCAATTTGGGAATGCCAATGTTTTTAGACTGTGGGAGGAAACTCGAGCACCCAGGGGAACATATTCTCAATTTGTGTTACAAATCCTGCATTTGCTTTACACTGCAAATTTGGTGCCCCTCACTAAAAGTCCATTGTCAAAGTCAACTGTTTTAAATACAATAAATACGTCATAAATACATACAAGTAATTATGTAATAGTGTTAAAAATCATGATCTTGGTACTGGGCAAAAATAATTATGATTATGATTTTTGGCATGATTAAGCACCTCTATGTTACCGTATAATATAGTGAAAAGGAGACTCTACACTGGCCATGTAATGCCTTACAGTGTGATTAAAGAAGGAAGTGGTAGTGTCATGTGATTAGAACAATGTGGATAATATTTTCCAAACGGACACAGAGAGATGAAAAGATAGGACAGACAGATAGACATTAGGTTTTGCCATGGGTTATTATTTTAGGGAGTAATTGGAAGGATAGAAATGATTTAAAGCGATAGTTAACGTCACATATTTTAGTGTAGTTATGTGACACTAATTGGCTATAAAAAGCAGTTCCTCTGCGTCTCGGTTTGATATCAGAATAATTACTTAAGCAAACCACATGACTTGTGCCAAGAATTTAACAGAGAAGAAAGTTCTAGCTGCTCTGTCCATGCTCGACTCTGCCACATGACATCAAGGAGGTAAAAAAAAGCCAAAGGAAAAAAATAAGGAAAGAGGAATTACTTAACTTGTGTTTTATACTGGCTTCTCAGCAGTGGTACAGGGTCATACCACTTACTGTATTCAGGTGTTCAGTTATTCCACCTCCCGCTGGATGCAGCTCATAGCCATGAGGAAATCAAAGTCTATCGCCATCCCAGGGAACATGCTCACCTCAGCATTACGAGACCTTTGCTTCGAGTTCAGGAAAACTTTTTACTCGTTGGAAAGTGAAGGGGAGGCAGAAAGAAATGGAGAAAAAAAAAACGTAGGCTGCATTAAAACTTTGTTTATAATAAGTACGATCTGACATTAGAGACACAAGAAGGTCAGAGAAGGTCCATCACCATGCTGTTCAGCAGGAATGATTCAAACGTCCTTTTGTTCTTGTCTTTTCAGAAGTTCGGGGCACTGAGAAATGAACAAAATGAAGAACTTCAAGCGCCGCTTCTCGCTGTCCGTGCCAAGAACAGAGACAATTGAGGAGAACGAGTTAACCGAGCAGATAAACCAGCTCAACATCCAGCACAATGAGGGTAAGATCAGATCAGATACCACAAATTTGTCTTTTAACAGAACTCTACCTGGCTCCCAACATTCCTTGCATACACATATGGATTTATTTGGACAGATTCCCTTATCTTGTTTAGTCTAATGATCTAATCACCAATTTAGTAGGAGGCAGAGGCAATTATAGTGAAGAAAAAAACTATATGAGATGATGTGGGCAAGAAAGCTTGAGGGAAACCAGACTCAAAAGGGAACTTGTCCCCATCCGGGTAACATCAAATTATAAAATCAATTAAATTGTTCTGAGCAGTTGCTATCTGGATTAAGAAGAACATCCACAGCCATCCTTATGGTGCTACCCTCAGCAGCAGAAGCAGCAAGTGATTTTTAGGTGTTCGAGGCACTAACCAGCATGGATTATGCAGGTTTAGATAACGAAGAAGTCAGGATCACCAGTAACTTAGGAGTAACATGTGTTGCCTGAACATGACATTTGCCAATCATACTGCCTGTGTCTGTGAAAGCTCAGGCATGCAGAAGTGGGTGGATAGCACTCCGATTGTGCTACACCATCTCCCAGACATGCATGTACAGCAGTTCGTCTTTACATGCCTCAGAGGAAGCATGTGATAGAATTCTCCCTCCCTGGTTGGTATCTATGGTGTGATAGCAGAAAACTGCCTGATGGATGGGAATTGGCTGTAACAAAAAGAAGGAGAAAATGAGGGGAAAATGCCAGAAAAAAGCCTCTAATGGTGTTTGGCATCAGCATTAGTCCCAGCTGTCTATGTCCTCTATTGTTGTTTTGCCACAATAGTGCTAATGATTGTGCACAAAGCCACATTCATTCCATCCTGGCCATTCTTGTTTATGTTGCACAGCCATGTATCCAGTCTAACTTAGCAAACAAAAGTGGCTTACTTGATAAAATCTGATCAGGAAATCATATTTGTTCTATTTCAAAGAGATCATGTGAACATAGCCTGAAATGGTTATATGTACAACAGTGGGTCCAGTTACACTATAATGGCAAAAGTATTCACTTGCCTGGCTTCAAATGCATTTGAACTTGAGTGACATCCAGTTCAATTCATTCATTCAATTCAATTCAATTCAATTCAATTTTATTTGTATTGCGCTTTTAACAATTTACATTGTCACAAAGCAGCTTTACACAATCAAAAGAATTAAGTTTGTATGAAATGTGAATGT
>JAQMYJ010000016.1:4315839-4329023 GCA_030014305.1 Clarias laeviceps | reverse complement strand
CATGTGATGAGATCTCCAACCAGAAGCAGGACTCCAGGACGAGTTAGACAGGTCCAGAGGGCAGAGGAGGTCTGGATTACTGGCAGCTCAGGAGCGACATGTATAGCTCGACAGAGAGATAGGTAGAGGAAAAAGGAGAGGGGGAGAGAGAGGAGAGAGCAGAAGAGGAGAGAGCAGAAGAGATGGAGAGATGACAGTTAGGTATGGTCACAGTCGAACAATGTATAAGGTGAGTGTATATTTAGTGCAGAGTGCAAGCAGGGACTCCGGCAAGACTAACTATGACAGCAAAACTAAAAAGGGAGAGCCAGAAGGAAACACAGACAAAATTCATAGGTTTTAATATGATGAATCTATAACAGCTTCAACTCTTCTGAGAAGGCTTTCCACAAGGACCATCCCCAAACTGTTCCCACAAAGTTGGGAGCATGAAATTGTCTAAAATGTCTAAAGTATTAAGAGTTCCTTTCACCAGTGCACAAAGCAAGGTCCATAAAGACATGAATGAGCGAGTTTGGTGTGGACTGCACAAAGTCCTGACCTCAACCCGATAGAACTCCTTTGGATTAGAGCAGAGACCTTTTTGTCCAACATCAGTGTCTGACCTCACAAATGCGCTTCTGGAAGAATGGTCAAAGATTCTCATAAACACAGTTGTAAAACTTGTGGAAAGCCTTCACGGAAGAGATGAAGCTGTTATAGCTGCAAAGGATGGGCCAACATTATATTAAACTGTATGGATTAAGAATGGGATGTTACTCAAATTTATATACATGTGAAGGCAGGCGAGCAAATACTTTTGGCAATATAGTGTATGTGCCTCATATCAATATTATTAAATGTACACTATATGCACATTTCCAGTAATATGTACAGTAGATTTTAAATACAAACTATAGTTTCTCATTGTTTGAGAGGTTCCAGTAAATGTGATTCCCAGGTGATGATGTGAGAGAGCTGATTGGCCGAGCACACACAAGCGGAAGGAGCGGATAGCGATGTCCTCCGAGTGTGTAGCGCTGGCCCAGCAGTACGTGAGCGACAATTTCGAAAAGATGTGTTTGGCTGGCGTGACGTGGTTCAGATGAAACACATGATAGTCCTCGGCCCTCCCTGACTGGTGGTAGTAGTAGCCTTAATGTGGGAGCCCCCTAGTGACAGGTGGGAATGATACAACTAAATTAGATAGAAAAATCCAAGAAAAATCTAAAAAAAAAAAAAAAAAAGGTTCCAGTAATTATACAACAATATGTCATGTGTTCTGGCTAGATTTAAGAAACCAGGTTTCTGACTGGGTAAAAATGTAGTAAGTTAAATGTGAGGGGTGTTCCAGTCAAAGCATACTATTGATTGTAGATTATAACAGAACAGAGTTATGAGATTAAAAAACTCCCTTTATTTCTCTATATAATCTTCTGCTACACTAATACACCCAGCGTTTCACTTGTGCATGGATACCATCAAGGTATCATTCTCAGTATTCCGGAGCCATAATTGGACGGCCTGCTGCATGTCTGAAACACTGGCCTCCCAGGAAGTCCTTTAAGGCCCAAACATGTAGAAATGGCTTGGAGTGAGATCAGGACTATACGGGGATGTGGCAATTACTCGCAGCCGAGTTCTTGTAATGTGCAATTGACGTTGGTAAATAATTGTGTACAGTTCCCACAGACAAATGTGTCTCTTCCGCAAGTTGGCAACAAGTTCTATTCGCTAAATGTTCACTGGAGCGACTGCAGCGGGCTTTAAGCCACATTAGCCGAGATCGTCATTAGCGGATGTACAGACTTCTTCAAAATGTTTGCACCATTCAAATGTTTTACTGCGGCTCAGTGTCTCATAACGCATTGTGCTTGAAGTCTTCTGTAAATGTCAATCACTTCCCATCTAATGTAATTAAAGCACTTGAACACCCATTGTAATATAATAACATATGACTAGTTTGTTAGTTCATTTACTGTGTAGTTAGAGCCTGAAGGTGCATCAATCACATCCCTGTGCTTGTGTATGTTCTACAGAAACATAGCTTCATATCAAATTTTGCAAAGGAGTCCAGTTTTTACTCTTTACTGATGACAGTAATGGACCTTTGAATAAAAGGCCAAAGTGGCAACATAGGGCCCAGGGTTTAGGATAGAGATTTTTGTTCTCTGATTTTTATATCTCTGGTGGAAAACACTTGCAAACTAGAAAAAACACAGGAAGCCGGCAGCCATGTGTTGAAGAATTTACAAGATTCTAAAATATGTTAAGAGCTTATTTGCATGTTGCACATGATACAGAAACTGGATTTTAACCAGGCTAATCAAAGATATGACAAATCTTGGTAAAATATTATGAAGGAATAATCCAGATGTATATGCAGTGCATAAAATATCCAGGTGAGAAATGGGATCAAAGATTATACTGACACTGATCCCAAAATCCCCAATCTGACACCTAATGTAATTAAAGCACTGTATAATTATACAAGACGCTTGTGTTTTGTGGCCAACCTTCTGATCTTTTCGATTTTAAGATGGTTTCTGGATTAAATATGTAATGTTTTAGTAAGGACAGAGATTTATGAATCTTGGTCAGTTGAGGGAACATCCAGCATTCTTGTTTCATTTGTAATAAAGATGAGATTAGAGAAAGAGGGTCTGAACCTCCGGTAATCTTTTAGTGAGATGAACAGGAAACCATGCTGAGCCGGCATTTTGGCAGGCATCTGTAGACCTGAAGGGTAAGAGCTATTCCAAAAAAAAAATGATGAGACTATGAAACCTTGACCCTCTAGGAGCAGGACATGCCCAAATCTTCCTTTTGTCAACTTGGAGATGAGGGCCATCAGCCTGGTGTCTGCACTCTTATTGCTGATGTAATACTTCAGCGTTACAGTGTCATCTGCTTCTGCCGTCCACTTTCATCTAGTCAGTCAGTCCTAAATTAAATTATTTTAAAGGAGACAGGAGCAGAGTGAAAGAATTTGATACGAGAGACGCTTGTGCCTCATTCACACCTCTTATCTTGCGTACGGATGAGGCAATTTAAAGTCAAATCAATTTGACATGTCTGCGATGTAACATGTTATCGATCGGGATGAAAGTATTTCGTCCATCAAAACCATGTGATCATCGGCAGATGATTTTAGAAACCTTGGTTTTTGATTTAGTAAAGAAAGGAGATACTAAACTAAATTAAACCTTAACTTGCGTGCAGAGTGGTACTGTCAAAGATACAGACAATATTTTGAACAATATTTTGAAAAGGCTATATGATACAGCGATAATAATAAACAATGACATTCATTTATTCATCTTTAGTAAACATGTTGTCCTGGTCTGTTTCATGACACATCCTGGGAATACTGGATATGAGCTTGGAATACAGAGCAGTTCCTTACAGGGCACCATATAAAGTACACAAAAAATTTTGGAGACTGGTTCATTGCTGGGACAATTTAGAGACCTCAGTCTTCCTACCAGCAGTTTTTGGTGGGGAGGTTAAAGAAAAAACTGTAAACACAAATGTAAAATCATTAGAAGATGAAGTAAAAGGAGACTTGAATTAATTTTTTGTACATATTTAAGAAATTGGGGTCAGACTGGAGGGTCAGAGGCCCTGAAGGGGCTTAAACCCTCAACCTTCTGAGCAGTAACCCAGAGCTTTAACTATTGACCCACCACTGGCCCACCCATGCTCAGTAATTTGCCCAAGCTCAGGATTATCTGTGCTGCCATGAGATCTATCTATCAATCAATGATTAATGCTCAATAAACTGTTTATTTTGGACAGGGACATGAAGTTTCCTAAGAATGTTAAGTATCCTAGGAATACCCCCGAAATGTAGACACTTTCCAAATGATACAGTGAGAAACCAGAGAGGAAGTAGATCCTCTGATCAAAAACTTTCAAGATGCTTCAACATAGTGCTAAAAAGCTTTTTTCTTCAACTTTGCCAAGAAACAGATTAGAATTGATATGGGATTTGGGGCAATAAAGTGTTCTTCTAGCCCTGAGATTCCTATGTGATAAAGCCCGCCACTGGAGATGATGTGCTCCTGCTTTCGCAACCCAGAGTGCAGCTTGCCCACATTTACATTCTGTCCTAACCCCGAGCTGCAAAAGCAAGAGTCAAAGTCTGCAAAGACTGAGTCATGGAGAGAGCGAGACCGTGATGCCCGAGAGTGGCCTAAGATATGAGATACGTCAGTTCAATTTGGTCCAATACTGTACATTTTTTAGAACTCAATTACTCTGGAGCTAATGCAGCGTTCTACTCGGATAACGACGAGATTCACTTCAGGGAATGGCATTTTATATTAGTCTGCCTGTCTGTATGTCTGCTCTAATTCTCATTATCGTTGCGATGGATTGGCAATTCATGTCGCAACATAGCTGTTTTCCGTAGAGCAAAAAATGCACGATTGAGCAATCATGTAAATGTTGTAGCCCATTACTTTGTTTGCAAGGTTTTTTCTTTTATTTCCAGAAAAATACAAGTCATTTTTAATAGCTAATGCCTTTGAGATTTCTAAGAGAAAAAGATTCCATTAAGAAATAACTTAATTTGCTATCTCTCTCTCACACACATACATACTCTTATGAATCCTTCATAACACCACTAAGGCTGAATGACCGATCTGTAGCACTGCAGCCTAAATGTGTGTACTACTAAAAAAAACTGCTGGAGCGCCTCATTTTGTGTCTCTCTCCCTTGCATTTCCGTAATTACCAGCTGTTGTGTTGCGCTATCAAGCCTGTCAGACAGGCGTGAATGAAATGTGCCTGCATTCCAAATGAAAGCGCCAGGCTGCTAAAACCACAAATGAAACTTCCAAATATTTTCGTCGTAGGAAATGATACTTACAGGCAAATAAATATAAGATGGATATGTATTTTAAACAAAAGGTTTAGGACGGACAGTTATAGGGAAATAATTCTTCTTCCAACAGTGAAAGAATCCTAAAGGAACACTGATGTCTTAACTAATTAACTAATTAATTAACCGACAAAGGTTGCAAACCTCAAGACACGTAGCTCATCAACACGGCCAGGGTTATTCCCAAACGAACTGATGCGGACAGTTCCCAAGGGAATCTCAGATCACCTGCAGCTCTAATCACCACCTTGCTCCAGGACAAGAAGGATTTCCTCCTACATCGAAATCCCAAAGGGAGATCTTGGGCGTGGTTTCCTAGGTAAAGACGGATACGCTGATTCGAGATACATCAGTTTTTTTCTCTGACATTGCCGGGCTGACACTCATTCACTTGAATATCCACCAGTTCTCTGTTTAAGGGCTGTGAGATCCTGTAAAAACCTGCATGTTATGCAACATCAAAGGCTAGCTCGATGAATGAGAGGCTCAGACTGTACCACTGTGAGCTTAAGTGGACAAGAGAGAAACATTTAGATCAGCTTGTTTTTGCCCTCACATAACAGTGCTGAGATAAACAAAGATTTAACCAGAGAGCACCAGGGCTTGCTAGCATTTCATAATATCCAGATACCGTCCTGTTTAATGTTTTAAAGCCATAACTTTAAAACCACCTGAGTTTTGGGGGTCTTCTGTACTGCCAGGATGAATCTGACCCCTCAGGGCATGGCTTCACAGGATATCTAGGGGTATTACAGTATGTCTAACACTGGGCCAATAGTTGCTTTTTAGGTGCTATGGGTTGTGGTTAGGCCTACATGTATCTGTCTTGTTTTGTCTGGTGCATCCTATGGATGGTTAATTGGATTGAGCTCTGGGGAATTTGGAGGCTGGTTCAACAACTTTGAATTCTTTTCCTAGTAATCCCCATGTACAGCATGATGAATTAGGGGGTTTGTTGCCTTTCTGTCATGGCCAGCATTGTTTTTTTATGGTGGTTTGTGCTGCATTGTCTTTTCTGTGGGTTGATGGGCCTTGGTTGCCCTTGATCCTGTGACCTGTTTGCCAGTATATAATGTTATACATGTATAAATGTTATGGTTGACCAGTGTACAGTACATTATTCCACGCATAACATAACATATTAAAAAATATCCACAACACAATGTGATAGCTATTGCAAAAATTATGTACCCTAGTGGCTTTACAGTATAAAACCCATAATGCACCTTGTTGCCTGGTTATTTTACAGTTTTGCTAGATCAACATTAAAACATTAATTCCTCATCTATCATAATAATTCTTCCCCCACAGACTTTGATTTCATGTCTTTCTCATTTCTTTCTTTTCATATAACATATCTGTGCACTTATTTTTTCCTCTAAACCTTTTTTGTTGCAGCAGTTTATCGAACCAACCAATGAAACAAAACTTTAATAACAGTGATGTGTCATTTGTGGGTGAATCAACTCTTTAAATTGATGTGTTGAGGTTTCTTAATACACTTTTGTTAGAAAATGTGCATGTTCTGTTAAACACATACAGATTAGCAGAGACTCATCACAATCTAATTCATTAATCAATATTTGACTCTCCTTTATGTACTATTATAGAAAAATTACAAAGTGACATGACAGTGTTTTATTCCTGTTATTTACCAGAAATATGATAAGGATTGTATTTTGCCAAACATTTTTATACATTTATATTTACATTTAAAGTTATGTTAAGGTTCTGTTATAGATATAAACTGTTGTTTTCTCACCCGCATCTCTTTTCGTTTCTCTCTGAACATTAAAAGCCAAAACAGGAAAAAATATACTGCACATGGAGACTGGAGACTCATTTTATACATAAATAAAATGTTGTGTGTTAATTCACAACACTTTCAAGGATAGTCTTGGATTATGTGGCGCATCCACAGTAGCAGTCCCTATGAATAAGATGTTACTAATGGATAAAAACAAAAATGTATTAACGTCAACATGTGAGCTGCTGATTGTTCTGCTTAAGTATTTGTTAGAGCACATTTTGAGTCAATATATCGTAAAGAAAAATGTTTTAAACTCAGCCTGATTGAGCCATCTCTACTGTTCAGGTGCGGTATTACTGTATGCTATACCTAAATATTCGCTAGGTATTTGCTGTGGGTAGTATGCTTTTTCAATTGCCTCATAGAATGGCATGAAAAATGGTGTATTATGTAAGGCAACCATTTGGATGAGACCTATAATAATTGTTAGGATTGCCCTAAAGACATCCTATGATTTTTTCTTAGTTAGGATGTTAAAGTGTTAGTAAAGATATGAGCAATAGCAGATCAAAGACTAACAGCTTTGAGTAACATAAAGAACTCACGAGTCATGTGAGAGTCAATTGTTGTGATTCCCTGAAAAGAAACAAAATTACTATCAATGATCAATAAAAAGTCAGAAACCGTAGTACCTTTAACTTCATGTCCCGAGTGCTTGTATTTTCCTCTCTGTAAAGGTATCACTTCATGTCTAGCAACTATAGCCTCCTTATCCTGCAAATATTAGCTTCACATTTATGATATATAAAACTAGCATTTTCAGTTTCTCCATCACCAAGGCATATAAAAAAAAAAAGAATTGACTCTCTCAGTGGCCCAGTTATTGGATTGTCCTTTCACTGAGTCTGCTGTCTTCTCCCTCCACTAAGGTGTTTCACTGCTCACAGCAAGCCATCGTTCACGCTGGGTCACGGCCATCGCACCTCTCAAAGCAACACCGCTGATTCCAGATCGGTTTCAGCTTCATAGGTCGTTACTAACACGATTAAGCCGATGCCGGTCCTGGACTGCCACTTTCACTTGACAAACGAGTGCAGCAGTGATCAATGAAGCTTAATGTGCTGATGCTTGGGTCAACGTGTTGTGCGAGTGAAGTTTAGCAGAGACGTGTGGAAGTGTGAAGCTAAAAGAGCTGTAATATAAAGCGGAGAGAAACTTACTTGGCTAATGAGTCACGAGTCGTAACTGCTACTGTATGGCTTTAAAGCATTTCTAGGTTTACTGCCAATTAGCTGGTGAATGAAGTAGCTAATAATAGTGATATTAGGCATTTTAGATTTCAAGGAGAAATTTGCGTATTTATGTATAATTTAATGTATATAAACAACAATTCTTAATCATAAAGCCTTGGTTGTTACCTGCAATATCAAGATTGTATTTTTACACATAGATATGATGGATAATGTATTAAAATGCATAGATACTGTAGATAATTGTACTCTGTTCACTTTGGCAAAACTGATGCATGTGCGCAGTCCTGCCAATATGGAAGAGAAAGAGAGAGAGAGACAGACAGACAGACAGAGAAGAGAAGAGAAGAGAAAGTGAATAAAGGGCAAAGAGACTGGTAGAAACACAAAGGGGAGATGTAGCAATAGACAGATAACAGAGAAAGAGTGTGAGAGAAAGAGGGAGTGACAGGCAGACAAAGAAGAGAGAGACTAAAAAGCAGAAAGACAGCCAAAAACAGAGAGAGATAGGATGGAAGAGAGTGATTGAAAGGCAAAGAGAGATAAATAAGGTCATATAGGGTCATGGTGAAAAGAGAAATCAATTAGACATCTAGAAACTCAGAGACAGCAAAATGCAAAAGAGAGAAACAAAAAGAAATAGTAAAAGAAACCAGAGGCAAAAATACAAACACAAAGAAAGTAAAATAAAGAGAGGCAGAGAGACAGATAGAAACAGAGAGAGAGAGAGAGAGAGAGAAAGTGATTGACAGGCAGAAAGACAGAAACAGAGCGAGATAAACAGAAAAGAGAGTCAGACAGATAGAGAGAAGCACAGGGAGGGAGAGAGAGAGAGGGAGAAAGAGAGAGAGAGAGAATAGAATTTAAAGAGAGAGATAGATAGGAGCGATAGATAGTGAGACATAGCAAAAGAGAGAAGAGACAGAGAGTAAGACAGATAGATAGACAGAAAACAGTGTTTGAAAGGCAGATAGACAGATAGAAACACATACAGAGAGAGAGAGAGAGAGAGAGAGAGAAATGACTCATCTGTTATGACCCCAATTACCACCAGGGAGATCAAAGTGCTCGCTGCTGCTGTGATATTTAAATGAGCTTGCAAAAGGCCTCCTCTTTCCATATTGGCAAATAAAGAAGAGAACACACATCTCTCTCTCTCTCTCTCTCTCTCTCTTTTCTTTTCCTTTGTGCCATGCATGAAAAAGAGCAGAGCTCCAGCTCTCCCTTGTCTACCTCAGCATATTAATGAGACAGGATGTTTCACAGGTTTTCTCTCTCTCTCTCTCTCTCTCTCTCTCTCTCTCTCCATCACCATTAAGACATGACAGCAAGTGGTTTCCTCAGCCTGAACTGCCTGAGCAGAATAACATTCTCCCTGAAACCCCCCAAATCTGAAAGGTCAGACCCATACCTGAGATAGAGAGATCAATGAAGAGTGTGAGACCAGGAATGAATCACAGCTGGTGCAGCCGGTGTGTGTGTGTGTGTGTGTGTGTGTGTGTGTGTGTGTGTGTGTGTGTGTGTGTGGCCAAGCTCATATTGAGTTACAGATCTAATGAAACGGAGGCGGAGGTATAAATATTGATGATTCAGATGGCTACCTGAGAGACTGAGCGAATCTCTTGTAATCCAGATCCCACAATGCCTTTGTTAAGCAGCCTGGTCACCATGGAAACTGGCAATTAAACGGCAGAATGCCTTTGAACATCAGAGATGCGTCGAGATCGGCGGAGCCTGACAACGAGAAGGAAACTCCGGCATACCTTAATCGGAGGAGGGGAAAAACTAAATGTGTGGAAATAAACAGCAGACTTAATGAGGTTTATCTGCAAGTTCCCTTTCAGAGATGTTACCTTCAGCATGGAGAAGTAAAATGAAAAATCTACATTATACATTACATACACTGAGACACTCATTTGTTAATTGCACCTTTCCAATATGTATTAACCATGAATAAAGAAAATGAATTCAAGTTAAATTTGGTAATGTTGATTTGTTTTGTACAGTATAACAGTGGTGATAACAGCCGTGCAGCTGTACATCACATGCTAATAATAATATATATATATTAGCATTTCTATAGTAATAAGAAGTAGTTTAATAGTATATAGTATATAGTATATAGTAAGTATAGAATATAGTAAGTATAAGTAGTATAGTATCGCTCACACCAGAACTCCCATCGATTCATTCATCCATCCATCAATCCATCCATCTGGCATCTATTGTGTACACAAATTATTCTGTGTAGGGTCATGTAGGGTCATGGTGAGCATCTCAGGTAGCTTTGGGGCACCAGATGCCAACTCATCACAGGGCACAAGGACACTGACACATCCAATCGTTCAGAATCATGCAAACTCCACTCTTAGACAAGAGGTTGAGATTTGAACCCCCAACCATGGAGGTCCAAGGTGACAGTGATAATCACTAAGCCACCATGTTGTGTAAACACAACCTTGTAAAATATAACTGATTTTTCATATTGAAAATGTATAATAACTGATATGATGAATTTTACTTGTAATGAGATATTTTATTTAACATTTATGGAGGAAGTGTCGAGTGTCAGTGCTTTGTAACAGTCAGTGGTAAAGCTATTTATTCATTTGTTACCTTGAGTTGAATTCTTTACGGTTAATAGCAGTTCGAAAATTTTATTTGTTTAGCGTTTTTAACAATAGTCATTGTTGCAAAGCAACTTTACAGAAAAGAAAATGATGGAAATGTGTATGAAATGTGAGAAAATATGAATAAATCAAAATGATCAGATTGTCCCTGAGGAGCACGCCAAGGGCAATGGTGGCAAGGAAAAACTCCCTGAGATGGCTATAGGAAGAAACCTTGAGGAGAACCAGACTCAACAGCGAACCCATCCTCATAGCAGAAATTGTTTTACAGTCATACTGTAAAGTCATACTGTGTTAGGCAGATGGAAGTTCGATAAAACAGTTGATTTTTAAGTTAATATGGAGTCCAGTTCATTATTGGAGGCTGTGGTAGACTGAAGGAAATATCAGTACTGAACTATGGGCAACTGCAGTCACAAATCGAGGGCCGGACCGTCTTCATGGTAAAGTGAAACTATCCCCGGTCAATACCCGGGGTTTAATAGATAATAAATGGCTTTTTAGTGAGTTAAGTGAATAGGAAGGGTTCTTTTTAAGGGATTAAGTGAATGAGAAAAGTGGGTTTGGTGGCTGAAAAAAGGTTCTTTAATGGGTTCAGTGGAGAATAAAGGGTTCTTTAGGGTGTTCGGTGAATGGGAATGGGAATGGGTTCAGTGGATAATAAAGCGCTTTTTAGTGGGTTCAGTGGATGAAAAAGAGTTCTTTAGAGGGTAAAGTGGAAGAGAAAGGGTTCTTTAGTTGGTTCAGTGGATAAAGAAGAGTTTTTAGTTTCCAAAAAAGGGAAGGAGGGCACTTTCTGACAAGAAAACTATCCAACATAGAACTCACAGAGGAAAGGTTATCATTAACAACTCTTTTAAGATAGTGTTTATTATATAAATGGACAGAAACAGACTGCATGCAGTGTGTGTGTGTGTGTGTGTGTGTGTGTGTGTGTGTGCGTGTGTGTGTGTGTGTGTGTGTTAATGATGAAATGTATGGTTTCTCCAGAACGATCAGCATTCTGTCTTTTCTGTTCTGCTGCGCTATTCGACTCTTTCAAGAGTCTACACAGTTATAATCCCATTACTCATAACCTCCAATAAAGAGAAAATCACTTGAATAGATGTAAAAAAAAAAAAAAAAGGGGGGGTTTGTGGAGGACGACAAGGATACTCTGCAGTTAATACCTGAAATGTCAAATAGCGCTGTGGAGAACCAGTGAATCATCAGTGCAACTCAGCCGACTAACTGCCGTCCGAAATATTAACAAATAAGTGCTGCAGGGCTGAGGATTAGTCACATGAAGCACGAAGAGAGGGAGGATTTTGTTCAGCTGCCGAGGTCTAGTCATGCTTTCCAGGTTCTCAAAAAGATGAAAATAAAGAGATATAAAGAGAGATCTCTTAATGCTCATAAAGAGGGAATGAACAAAAATGAAACACAGAACAGAACTGGTTTTTCCTAGTGAGGCCTCTGTGAAATTAATTCTTAATGTTTTCATTGCCTCAAACCTCTATTCATTTTTGACACTGACATACAATGCTCAGGTTAGTCTCGTAGAGCATGCTCAGCTTTCATTCATCTGTTCTGTCACAATGTTTATGGAAATAATGCTTTCAGGATCGCTTAGAGCCGCTGCACTCACAGGAAGCACACAGGAAGGAAAATACTGTGAAATAATATTCACAAATGCAAAAAAAAAAGTGCACTTAGACTTAATCACTAAATGCATAAATAAATTGAAAAATTAAAAAGAAGAAGAAGAAAACGGAAAGAGAAATCCCCCTCCCCCCACCCCTTATTTCACCTATCTATTCAATGAACATATTTAAATTTATGCAATTCAGAAGCTCAGCTGTGGGCATTGGTGGTTCAGTGGTAGGCCTCTCATCTGCCATGTGGAATTCATAGGTGTCCCAAGCTAATGCCCCACACCCAGCCACTGGGTCCTTAACTGGTCTCAAGCCTGGTTAAAACAATAGAGGGGATTGCATGAGGCAGAACTTTTGCCAAAATATAAATGTGCGGATCGGAGGGATTGTTGTGAGCATCCACAAGAACAACAACAGATGCTCAGTTGTGGCTTGTGATTCGCCCAGCTTCTATGGGCTCCTTTGGCAGATTTAAGTAAGAGAGATTAACCCTCACTGGGCAACATGGCTTTAATATATTGTAGTCAGGAATTAGCAGATGATTGGGCAGACAGATGTTACTTAGAAAAACATTTGTTCATTGAAAAGTATGCTCTTCTCTTGTCTTATTTGGACACACGGCTTCTCCAGATGATGATTGGGAGATCATTCAAAGGGGCAGCACCTCGTACCCCATTTACTTTCAGTCAGTGAAACTGTAATGAATATGACTGACATCTTAAATTTGAATGCAGAAGGAAGCTGTAGTAGTGTTGCGTAACCATATTCATAAATTGTTTTACATAACTAGTAGAGCTGGTTCTCCTGTTTTAGCACATCATAACTATGAACTGAATGAGCATCTTCTAACAGGAAAAAGTTAGCTAAAACAATTAGAACTGTATCGTTATATGAGAATATGAGGATCTATAGTTATATAGAGATATATAGGATACTAGAGTTAATACCCATCTAGTATCAGTTGGTAAAAGAGTTTATAGAAATACACTACTCACAATAAGTTAGGGATATTGTTATTTACATGAGTGCTTTTCCTATTTGCTCTGAATTTGAATG
>JAQMYJ010000016.1:4291066-4315739 GCA_030014305.1 Clarias laeviceps | reverse complement strand
CCAGGTGGCGCTGCTCGTCCGTTAAGTGACGTCGTGTGTTCATGGCTGTTTGAATGATGAACTTGGAATGACTTACTAACAATACCAGCTTTTTATACCCACAGAATGTTGAAATTGATGCCACATTGAAAAAGGTTGTCTTTTGGGATTAGCCCCAATATAAGGCACACCTGTACACAATGAGACCATTACATGGAAAATACAAAATGAGGTGTCAACCCAATACACTTGCCTTCCTATCCCAAAAATGTCTGAAGTGAAACAAACGTCTCGGGTTACTTTGCTGTAACCCTGTACCCTGAAAAAGCGGGAACGAGATGCTGCGTGAAAACGCTATGGGAACATCTCTTTGTTCTACCTTTTGTGAAGCATGTGTGCATCAAACACGCCCAATTTTGGCCTATATTTCCTCAATCAGGTGACGTCATCCAATGAGGTGCACCTGCAGGTTATAAATTGGAGTGAACTGGAAACATCCTCAGGTCCATTTTGTCTGAAAGGACATCCAGTCACGCACGGCATTGGAGTGCAGCATCTCGTTCCTGCTTTTTCAGGAAAAAAAGTAAAGCAAAGTAACCCGAGACATTCCCTTTCAAAAGCTACACTTGATGCTGCATGAAAACGCTATGGGAACGACAATACCAACACGACAATACCAACGCTACCACACTGCAAGTGTCTGGACCCCCAGGGTTGTGTTGCGTGTGCGCACAATAGCCAAGGACGTCTCAGACAAAACTTTGGGATGCTGACGAGGACCCATGAGCCCGGAGTAGCATGGACCTCCAAAGTATAAAATCTGACAAATGTTTGCGGAGAGGACCAACCTGCCGCATCACACACTTGCTGCAAGGAGACACCTCTTGCCAGCGCAATTGATGAGGCAATCCCCCTGGTCGAATGAGCCCTGATTCCTAGAGGCGAAGTGTGATGATAGAGGGCAATAGCATCTCTCACCCAATGTGACAGCGTTTGTCTGGTGGCTGCCGCCCCCCGACCGTCGCTCTAGTGGGCGGCCTCAACCGTTTAGCTCCACGAATAAAATGTGCAACTAAAGGGTGCTTTCCCACAGAAACCCCATCAGTCAGACCATGACAAGCCGAAATAGCGGCTACATACGTTCTGAAAGTACTAGGGCATAAGCCAGAGGACAACTTTTCTTGTAGAAACTCCAGCACTGAAACAATTCTGCAGTGGACTGGGTCTACATGTTTTGCCATGGACCAACTTTCAAATACACTCCATTTGAGGGCATAAGTTCTTCTAGTGGAGGGAGCCCGAGCAGAATAGTTCCAATTACACTGGCTGGAAGACCAGCATTTCTTAGTGAGAGAGAGAGAGAATGAGAGAGTGTGTGAACCGGCACGGTGTAATTACGCGTGCACACACATATAACGAGAGGCTGTGGGAGAAAGTCTAATGAGACTTTCTTTTGCCTTACACGCACGCACACACATGTGTTATAAGAAACAGTACTCGCGTGCTGTACACATGCACTTACAAACATAAAATAAAATATGTTTTACACACACACACGTGGTCACAGTGTTATAGTAAACAGTACACGCGTGCACGGATGTTGATTATACCAGTGAGAGACGAGCACTAAGACCCAGCAGGGGATACGATTACCCACAATTCTGCAGGGCAAGAGAGAGGAAAAACATTGGCTCAGTTGTGATCACGTGACGCTTGGCGTCAAAACAAGAAGTGCATGCGTGATACATGATACTCTGTACTCGTAAACCAAGACTTGTTCGTTTTCCAAATAAATATTTATTAAAAATCTTTGCTCATCTTGCGGAACATTCGCAAACCGCGTTACTCGCAATCTGAGATTTCACTGTACTTAACATTTTGATTTCCTTTATGGTGCAGACTTAACTTTACAGTACATACAGATGAACAGTCAGACAGAAATTGGTTTTGGATTCTCCACCTAATGAAATGTAACAATATCATTGAAAGAGCGAGTTCTGACCAATGTACAGACAAAATCTTTCTTTTATTTATATAGATGTGTAGTTGAGGAAATTTAATATTTAATAGGTTAAAAAGCACAAACTGTGTAGATAGTTCCTAATTTCATACATCCTTCAGAAAAATCTTGAATATTAATAGCTCAGTTTTCTGCAGTGTGCACAAATATTTTTTAAAATGTCATGTGACAGAAGATTTTTACAAACAAAATGTGTTAAAAGATTAAAACAATGCATTTGCGGTTTGCACCAGAAATGAAACCGATATAGATTTGAAACCCACAATAAAAGGTTTATTTGTAAAAAGCCGGCCATCGAGCATCGTGTGCAGGGTGCACGTGAAGCGGGAGTCGAAGGCGAGGGTGAGATTCACAGCTCATTCAGTGTGCACGCACCCTAAGGCGTACGAACTGGTGTGTGTGAAACGACTGCTCTTTCGCAGGGCTGACATGAATAAGAAAGAAAAATAACGTATCACATGGACAAGCAGCCATTTTGAGCAAACGAATAACATCAGAAAGCAGCAGTGAATCTTTTAACATAAATGCTTATGTCATGCCTGGATGTTGATTACAGGAATAAACATCACAAAATAAAAAGAGCAACACAATTTGCTATGAGTGCTGTATCAAATTTTTAGAGTTTGTGAATTTTTGCAAAATTATGTTTGGTTAATGCAGAATTCGAGGCGCAAAAGTGATTTGGATATTTATTACATTGTTTTCAAATCTACACAATTTTGAAACATAATTTGTTTAACAGTTATTTTTACATTAATGTGAGATTGATGCAAATGAAACCTGTAACATTTCTGCATTTTGTATTTTTGATAAGTTAGGAATTAGGTGCTATGGTGTTATAGGGAAATAGTCAAAGATGAAATAGAGTTAATGATGGAGATATTCTTTAGTTTCTCTCCCTCTTGAATTCAATAAAAACAAAATATTCTTTACAGAAATTTCATAATTTATTAGCATTGTTTTTTCTTTGTCTGTTTATGTAAAGTGCTTCATTTGAACACATATTCCCTGACCTTCTGACTAATCAGAACCCAGACAGAGCTGTGCTAGAAACCTGGCATAGCACCTGTATCTGTGACCAATTTGCACTTAGTTCCTCAGAAGGTTACATTCATCGCCATTTCATACTCTCTCTCTCTCTCTAACTCTCTCTAACGAATGCTAAAATGTCCCGCGTGAGATCCGGCTCTAATCATATCAAAGCCAGCTCAGATCTGAGTGTTTTGCCAGTGGAGGCTCACATAGCCATCCGAGCCTAGTGCAGGTGGTCATCTCTCCTCTTTCATCACCGAGCTGCCCTGGATCTGATGAGATGAGCTTTGATATGATCGAGTTGCTCAGATCCAATTTCTGAGCATTTCTTTATCACGGGGGAAACTCAGACTGCGTCCTCACTGCCCTTCAAGAACAAGTTTGTGTGATAACAGTCAAAAAAAAGTGGCCAAGTTAGCATTCATATGCTGTCTGGAAAAAGCAGGTGAAAAGATCTGGAATCTAGTCAAATTATCTACAATTTCTTAATATATGATTACAACCCAAATATAAGACTGTTTAGAGACAAATTTTGTGAATGTTTTAAGTTAAAATTTCTTGCTCTATTAGAAAATAATTTTGCGCATTTATTTCTTAAAGCAGGTTTTAAAATAGTATGCTTAAACAACAAATAGAATGTGTCTATAAATAGGCATACTAAACTTATATTTGGGGTGTGTTTTAACCTTAGATTTAAAAAATTTATTATTTCACTAGATTTAAGATATTTTTACTTAAATATCATATTTTGCTGAGTAAATATATAGCTGAACAAAGCTTCAATTCATGAATACAACTACAGACTTAGGCTCAAAGGTACGCACATGGGTGGAGTTTGTCCTCAAAAGACAAAGTTACTCATAAATATATAAATCAATTAAATTTAATCTTAATTTAATGCAATCAAGTGCTAGGTCAGCTTATCCTTCAAGCCATGCCACATTTTTCACATTTTGTGCATCAAATTTTCAAAAAATATGGGGGTTATTTAATTAATTTGGTGTCTTAACATACTGAAAGTAAAAAGCCTTGCCCACAAAACTAATTGTCTTGGTAGCCTTTATTCAGTCATCTTCAATGAACTTCCAGAATCGTGAAACTCCCAGAAAAAGCTATCTCAACCATGCTATAATGAAACAAAACCTGTATTGATGACCTTCTGGAGCAGGGATGGTCTAAACAGTTCCAGATAGATTTCTACTTCACGGCCCAGAGGACGATGAACCCAGCAGATGAGAAAAGATGGACTTGGCGTCCAATTTCTCATTCCACAGCCAGCCTTGGTCCGATAATGAGGTGGATCTCAATTATGCCTCTGCGCCGCTGTGAAATGGACCAGGGGGCTACTGCTACTACGCCTCTCGAGGCCCTTCAAGCCCTCTTGTCCAAATTGAACTGATGGAGCAGAAAAGCCACTTTGATTTTTTCGGTCTCACCTCCGAAGCGGAGCCTAGGCGCGACAAAAAACAGCGGGGCCCACCACCGATTCCGGCCAAGGTTGGGCCACGCCGTCAGCACTTCGCATCATAGAGGCATAATTAGATTTGCGCTGACAGTCTGTTGACACGGGATATATTAATTGGGGTGCCTTGGATTGACATGCATTTAGATAGCCACATCATAAATGCATGAAACTCGGCACGGTGCACACTAATTGCGTTGAGTTCCGTAATTATGGCCTGCGTGATTAATGGCGCCTCCTGTCACCAGCATATGGCAAAGTTGACCTCACGGTTATTGAGTTAGCAGGCCAATCAGAGAGGGAGGGAGAGAGGGAGGAGGAAGAGAGGGAGAAACAGGGGGTGACAGGGGATGTCAGCTGCCTCGCTCGGATTGGATTAAAGTGCACTGTCGAGAAGTTAATTTTGTTCCACTTACCTTATAGGACTGTGATGGACAGCAAGACAGCTGTTTGTTAGCTGTTTATTTGTTATGTCCTGTTTTTGTTATATCCAGCTGAACTATACACGTGATTAGAATCTAGGTGCTGATAGCGATTACATACTTGGTTCAATGCATAATTAATCATTTTTATAAGACAATAACATAGATTTGTGCTAAATACGTGAGATTAGCTCTTGTATCATTTCCTCCATTTATTTATTTATTTTTTTGCTTTCTCGCTGGCCACAGCACTCAAAATAATGATTTTGGCCTTGTGTAGCTTTTACATATTGATCTTATGTCAATTTGTTCTAAAATAAATTTACTTAATTCTATTTAATTTAGTATTTATTTTTGTTCAACTTACATGTTTGTCTTGAGTGGGAATTCTGTTAATTGAAATATATGGATATATAGATACATTAATCTTTCTATCTCTCTCTCTTTCTTTTTTTTTCAGTGCAAAAAAAGACAAAAATATATATTTTTTTCTGTCAATACTGCAGATCTGGTGCCGAATACCCTGGGCCTACACACTCTCCACCCATCAGCAAGTCCACTGGCCTCCGAGCATCAGGCTCCGTCTCCCACCCAGCTGCACTACCACAGCAAAGTCCAGCACCGCCGCTTCTCCATGGAGGTACAAGGAACCTAAAATTTCTTTTTTTTTATTTTTTTTTTTTAAGTGAAATCCCTCACTAACTCCGTCAAGAGGAACTGTGAAGGCTGTACCTGGCACCATTCCTCAATTATTTTTTTGTTATGGTTGATAGTTATTTTAAAGAAGGTAACTACTCTCTATCCTACTGTTGAGAACTCTTTTTTCATAGTAGCATAGTTTTTATTATTCTGTGATGGGAAAACTGTCAGGATCTCAGAGTATTCCAGTTACATCAGAGTGTGTGTAGAAATAATAGAGTGAAATCACAGTGGGTGTATGTACTGTACTGAGCTCTGACTCAGATGTTGTATTCGGGTATTCCATGTTTATTTGACTATTTTTTAACCTTTTTCAGGATACCAGGGTTCCAGGGTTGGTTCTGTGTGTTCTAAGAAAATGGGAAATAGTGTTTCAGTGGACATAAAAAGTTAAATAGTATAAATATACTTTAATAGTTTAATAGTGTAAATTATTGGTATAAATGGAATGTTTAACATGGTAATGTAGGTTAAAGAGAACACTGGTGATGCATGAAGACAACTCATGGAACCCAGCACAGAAACAAGCTATTTCACTAACATGGAGATAGTAGACGTATGCGAGTAACATGCAGAATCCAGTCATGAGTTATTGTTTGAAATCCTGTAGACGTGACAGTGGACCCGAAGGACCGAGTGCCGTAAATGTCAACGTCTTTCTCAGGGTGACTTTCATCTCGTAGAAAACAAACCAAACCCAAACAAACTCACGGAAAATGGACCCCTGGGGGGAAAATAAGAGATTAATCAAAGTCTAGCAGAACAGCAGTAGCCGTCATCATCATCGCCACCACCAACTCGTTTCCCTGTCTTTCGCTCTCTCTCTCTCTCTCTCAACCCCACCATTACTCGCCTGTCCCCCAAGCCCTGATTATGTGTGAAGGACAAATACCAGCCTCCTATTCCAGCCCTCTCCTCCATGTCACTCTTGCCAGAGACCCGGCTAAAAGATGAAGGCCTTGGCTAAACACAGCCGACGGGTTATTTTTAAGTCGGGCTTCATATCGCAGTGCGTCCAGAGTTCTCCCAAGCCCCGCTGTCAGACCTCATGTTCAGCAGCAATGCATCTCGAGGAGGAAAATTGCACTGAATGCCCTCTCCATTTTCAAATCCATTGGGTTCCTTTCTGGCCTCTCGAAGCTTTTATCGGCCACGTGCACCTTTATTTCAGTCTCAGCAGCCAGGCTCAAGGGAAAGCATGAGCAGAAAAAAGCCTTTTCGCTTTAAATTGCTAGATAGGTTTATTGCACAACTGTATAAAACCCTCCTTAAGAAGCAGTGGGACAGATTTTCCTCAGAATTCAAGCCTAGGTTCAGCATTGAAGTAAAGGTTAGTCTACATTTACAAAGCTTCCAGCATTTTCTTAAAATCATGAGAGCTGCTTTTTTTTTTTTTGCAGTTTGACATTAAACCCTGAAGGACGGAGTTTACACGAGACAGGTTTTACCACAAGTATGCCGCGATCCTTTTTTTCCGCAGACTTCTGTTCTTTGATTTCCTTTTAACAGTTATGAGATGACAAAATGTGTCAGGCTCTCAGAGCTGAATCAAACATGTCTTACAAAACAAAAAAAATATTGTTAGGATGCGGTGAGATCTATTTCATGATGATTTTGGGTGGAAAAATGGTTCCTGAGTATCCGCATATTTTTTACTGGAGATCCACGTAAGGATAGGATTAACTAAATAACTTGTGTTTTGTTTGTGCGTGTGTGCGTGTGTGTGTGTGTGTGTGTGTGTGTGAGAGAACAGGATGTCAGTAAGAGGATGTCTCTGCCCATGGACATTCGTTTGCCACCAGAGTTTCTAAAGAAGTTGCAGATGGAGAGCCCAGACTCATGCAAACCACTCAGCCGCATGTCCAGACGAGCCTCACTGGTCAGACACACGAACACACACAAACACACATATTTGATATTGATATCTTCTGGAATGTCCACTTTATCTTTAAATGCAGATAAGAATATGACAAATTTTTCGCACCAAAATGATTCAAACAAAACTTAATACGTCAATAGTACTGTGCAAAAGTCTTGTGGCATCCGGACTTTTTTTCTTTTTTTTTTAGTACAAACTTTGTTAAACATGTTAGTTTTATGACTTCATTATTATCCATTTTATTACCATAAAAATTCAGATTTCCAAACATTGGTATGTTGGGGCGGGGGGAAAATATGTCCAAAAAAGAAAGCAGCATATTAGGTAAAACAGCACTTTTCAGACAAATAAACAAAAATAACTCTTCTGGGTTTTGCTGCATGAAAAAAGAAGCTGGTGCAACAAAGTCCTCAGAAGGACTGTGGCTGGATCTGCACAAAGTTCAGTAAGACTAAGCAGCTCATTTCCATATAAAACGGCACAAACTGTACCTGAGACTATATTTTAAACAAAGGCTTGTCATATCAATTGTTGACTTTATTTCTTTAATTGCTGTTTACTCCTTTTCATTGTATTTTTTAAATGTGGAAACTTTTTTAAGACATCTTTGCTCTAGGGAAGTAATTTCCATGTGCCTTTTGCAGGACTTTTGCACAGTACTATTGCTGAAAAAAATATAATAAAACACTCTGCTTTGTGCCATTAAGGGAAAACAATTAACTTTGGTGTGGTGTAATGAAGCAGAATTACTCTTACAATCCTTAAATTGATTTTAAATTGATTGAGACATTTCTGTAACGACATGTCAGAATGTGGTTGAATTCTCTTATACATCAGCAATGTTCCAATTTATATGTATATTTATATTTACATTAGCCTATTATATAAAGCATGATATGATTAGTTGTTTCCCTACAAGCTTGTTGTTGTTGTTTTTCTTTCTTAAAGTTAATCAGGCAAAAAAAAAAAACAAAGACAAAAAAGCTTCTGTCTTGAAGATAGCAACCTGATTGACTGTTACAAAGCACGGACACTTGAGACTCTTTCTATAACATTCTTACAGGAAATGGCACCAAAAATTATGTACTGTATATAAAACACAAAAATATTAGTCTCTTGTGATTGCTCTGATGCTATAGAAACAGTTGCATTAATATAATCATGTAAAACTGCAAATACTGTTGGAGCTGCTGTTACAGAAAATGAATCAACCCCAATCCAAATCAAGAGCATCAACATGCTATAAATTGTGCAAATGACATAAAATGTCCAAAACAAACTTGTCACTTTGCTAAAAAAAAAAAAAAAAAAAAAAAGGTGGCTTAATTAAATAATTCCAGAAAACATACAAAGTTTAAAATTAATGATTCATAACACACGAGTCTTGATTTTAGTCACACTTTGAGGTTTTCTATCAATTGTATGCTTTTGAAAATATTACAGACAAAGAATTGTTCAACAAGGCCATAAAACACAATGAACTGAGAAATTAAACACAATTTAATGTCTTTCATCTTCAGTCTGACATAGGTTTTGGGAAGCAGGAGACGTACGTGAAACTGGGCAAATTAGGGGAGGTGAGTCTCAGATATCTCGTGTTTTTTTTTCATTGCAGCATGACTGCAAGCACATTCCACAATCTTGATTTAAAAACAAGATTGATGCAGACTCTGTGATTACTATAAACAGCAGCATTGTTGTTGTGTCCTGAGTCTAGCTGGAACTCTGACAAGTACTGAGAAAGCTCAGTGATCTGATACTTCTCAAAGCTATGCTACACAGAATATGAACATTTTCCATTAACTGTAAAAATAAAAAAATACATACAACCTATTGGGGAAAAAACATACACAATGTATCCAGCATACAGCCCTGAGGGATACCCAGAAAAAAAAAAGAAAAGACTCTGTGGAAAAATCTGAGAGGCACTAACAAGCAGGCAGAAGAGTGCCAAAGTGAATACTAAATCTGAGCAAGGACTTTAATGTATTATAGATTTATTACTTAATGAAAGTTTTTTTTTTTTTTTTTGCTTTTGCTTTTGGCAGAGTAGGAGTATAGCGAGAGCTAAACAAATGAAAAATTTAAAGAATGAAACACCTGGGGGCATGCTGATATGGGAATATAATACATAAGAAGTTGCCATTCCTACCCTGAAGCTGATTATTTCCCTATAATACTGTCCTGGAGTGTTTTATTCCTTTTACACAGCAGCAGTTTGCCAGTGATTGCAATGTTTAAGCCATTAATAAAATTTGCTATTTTTATCCATTTATCAAATTATTGATACAGTCCACTCACCAGAGTCTTTTTTTAACTTAAAACTAATTAGGCAACAACGACAACAAAAAACAATGGAGCATGTCAGGTTACTGTGAAATTGGGAAGTCCTGAGGGGCGTTCAAATTCAAAAGGACTTGTGATGAAACTGGTGAATAAAGGCATAAAAGTGATTTGACATTTACAGAAGACTTCAAGCACAGTAGGGTGATGATATTCTCAGCCGCAGTAAAACATCTGAATGGTGCAAGTGTTTTAAAGAATGCTGTGAATCCGTGAATGACAATTTCAGCCGAGGGGGATCGAAGCCCACTGCAGTTGTTCCCGTGAACATTCAGTGAATGGAACGCCTGATCCTTGAAAATCGACCAATAATTTGTTGCCAACTTGCAGAAGAGACACTTCTGTCTGTGGGAACTGTACACACAATCATTCACCAATACCACTTGCACATTATAGAAACTCGGCTGGGAGTTAATCCAACATCTCCGATACAACATCCTGACCTCACTTCAAGCCATTGTTTGAGCCATTAAAGGAATTCCTGGGAGGCTAGATGTGAAGCAGGCAGTCTGATCTTGGCTCCGATGTACTGAGAAAACTTTCTACCTTGATGATATCCAAGTACTAGTGAAATACTGGGATGAGTGCATTAGTGTAGCAGGGGATTATATACAGGAATAAAGGGAGTTTTTATTCACTGTTTTTCTCAGTGTTCTGTTATTCTATGTAACCCAAACTTGAACACCCCTCATGTTTGTATGTACTCTATGTATGTATGTATGTATGTATGTATGATAGAAACTTATACATGTATGTATGTATGTATGTATGTTATTCGTCATCCCTGTAAAATAAGCTTTATTAAATAATGTATGTAAAATACAAAAAATAATATGGAATTATTTGGGGGGGTTTTTTCCGTAAAAGACAGATTTCATTTTAATTTCTAGAACTAGCTACAGAATATTTATACATTTTCACAGGTTGGATGCATCAGTGTTTATTTCTGTATTAAATATAACTTTTTAAACTTCAATTTTCTTCACTGTTTTAAAACCTGGAACCATGTCATCTTTGTTTCTACACCAGGGCACTTATGCTACAGTATTCAAGGGGCGCAGCAAGCTGACAGAAAACCTGGTGGCCCTAAAAGAGATCCGGCTCGAGCATGAAGAAGGCGCCCCTTGCACCGCCATCAGGGAAGGTAGTGTCCATCTCTAGAACAACTTCACAATAACTGGCCATTTTTAAGCTCCCCGGTTGTTAAAACTCCAGATTTGTGGTCGGGAGTGCAAATCCTAGACTAGTGAGCTGCAGGCTTCCTCTCCCCCGGGCTTAAATCTCTCTCCTAAATGAGAGAATGTGGACGTGACAAGAATAGGTAAAGAGGGAGTGTCACCATGAAGCAAGGCTGCCACCCAGTGGGCTTGCTGGGTTTGATATAGGAGAAGAAGCAGTAGTATGAAGCACTGGAACGATGCAATGCAGAATTGGCATGAATACATCTCTGAGAACTACTTAGGAGCAAAACATACTGTATGGACAAATAATGTCAGTATAAAAAACAATGTAACATTTTTGAAAAAAAACATATGGGATACTGGAACATAGATGGGATACAGCAGCAGGAGAGGAAGGGGAAAATTTACACACAGTAACAGTCAGTCAAACCGCCCATATTACAACAATGTCAGCTGGCTTTTCCACCCTTTCCAAAATTCTTGGTCGGCTGATTACACGAGTACTCTATAATTAACATTTACCAGTTGGGTGTCATTGAAATGGGTCGGTTGAATTTTTGAAAGGAAGATATTCCATGAAGCAAATAAATAAATAAAGCTGCAGATGTGTCATATCCATGTAAATAACTCCAAATGTAAGGGGTACTTGATCCTGCTCTGGCAGAATCCGGCGCATATTAAGTACTGATGGTAATAGAGGCTAGTATCATTCTCGTGAGCGCTAGATTAGTCTGCATGCTAAATGACTTTGGGAACTTAACGAGGCTGTGTTAAAAAAAGATTTAAATGCAGTCTGTGTTAAATTGTCAAATTTCCATTAACTGCAGAATTATTATGTGATGAAAAATCCCTCCTAGGTAGAAGCCTAAAGCTGTACAGCGGGAGAAATCTTGTTATCCGTCTACCGCTCAAGCTGTACACCTCGATCTCTTGACACGGCAGTGAGAATCACATCATAAATGTGCTTCACGCTGTAACAATCCTTCACGTGGCAGGTGCTTGCATCACACAACTATCAAAACCTAAATGCCAACGATGCCAGCAGTCACTTCAGTGTGAATGCGAGGCTAGTGACAAGCAGGCAGCGCTCAGTTTGCACAGCTTTATGCATCAAAACCTTAAATGGAAAGAGATGGCAAAGAACAGGGGCACTGAAAAGGGTGTCTCCAATGTTATGACACATCTGTCCATTACCTGTGCATTTTTAAATCTGTGAAACAAGCTGGTTTCTCATTAATACTGTTACTATGGTTACAATGAGGATAGAAAAGTCACAGATAGATGTTCATTTACAGTGTTAACTTTTAACACTAGAAGCACCGCGCCAGTGTCACCTACTTTTAACGCGATTGACCGGTCATATGACCGCCTGATGTCTAATAACATTTTTTATTGTCAGAAAGCTGACCTGAAAAAATTTGCAAGTAATCTATTATGCATCGTTTCCCCTTACACACCACCAAACTGTGTTGGCAAACTGTGCATTTTGTTACAGCTTTTTACAATGGAAATGCTTATTAAACCGAGATATAGTTTAATATCTACTTATATACTTTATTATCTTTATTGTTGCAAAATTGTTAACAAAATTTTTATTTTAGCAGCATAGCAACATTTTTAAATGAAGCAGCGAAATGAAATCAAATTGTGGAACAAATCATATCCAAAAATTTCCAAAAATATTATCAAACTTTTTGCTAAATTGTTGTAAAATTATAGCAAAATGCAGTTGAAATGGTGGGAAATCATATAAATCCTTAAGCAAATTTGTTTTGAAGCTGTCGCAAAAACTTAACAAAACTGTGGCAAAAACTAAAATAATTCAGGGAAGTTAATGCAGTGACTCACTAAACCTTAGCAAAACTAACTCAAAATTGTGAAAAACTATATTAAAACTGTAGCAATTATTTTTAATGGAAAATTGTGGAAAAATCATATCAAAATCTTTTAATGATTTAGCAACATTATATCGAAATGGTTCAAAATTATATTAAAATTGTGGCAAAACATTATTGAAATTGTTGCTTAAAAGCCTTTTTTAATCTTCTAAGGATCCATAAGGCATCATTATAAACCAGTGCAAGTAGGTTTGTACTGTAGATAGCAAGCCTTGATAACCTCCCACTAACCCTTTAGGAGTCCTTTTTTATAAGACTGTTTAAGAGTGTGATTATTTTCATTCAATTTGTGTTTGTGCTGCTGTAGTTTCGCTGCTGAAAAACCTGAAACATGCCAACATCGTGACTCTGCATGACATCATCCACACCGACCGTTGCCTCACTCTGGTCTTCGAATATCTGGTAAGATTTCTTACCTTCTTTTTGATGGATTCCTAATTCTACAAAATGGGTGTATTTTTTCCAAGGCTTGAGCTACATATGGGTGATGGGGATGGGGGAAGTGTGGAGGCATCATCAAATCTACCACTGCTGACCTCCATCAGTACGGTCCAGCTGTGGCCCACAGCCAGTTCTATTATAGATCTAACCAGTTTAGACGGGAGGCGTATGCAGAAGCTTGATGTTTAAGAGATACCAGGAACGGTGTCAAAGAGGAAAGAATAGAACACTCTGCATCATGCTTTTATAGAAAATTAATCTTCAATAGAGTAGTGTGATTTGGCCAGATGGAAATTTGATTACTATGCTATAACAACATGTAGTGGTTTTATGTAGTGTGTTATTATACCACAGCTGTTTGCCAACAAATTAATCTGGAGACTCCTTCTGTAAATGTTAAATGCATTTCTCCTTAAAGAAACCTTTACCCTATCAACTCTTATTCGTTATCCACTAAACAACTCTCAATTTCTCAACCACCAAACATATCCTTGTGCCAGCTGCCACTACAGAAATGTCAGCATACAGTATAGTATTAGACCACATATATGAGTAACCTTAGATGTTTGATTTGAATATGTTTTATCTGTTTTTTTTCCCCCCCTAAATGTATTCTGGTTTTGCAGGACAGCGATTTGAAGCAGTACCTAGACAACTGTGGAAACCTCATGAGCATGCACAACGTGAAGGTGCCTCATTGATCTTTCCAAGCTGAAAAAAAAATCCAATTTCCAATTTTGTAATAAAGAAATAACGATCTCACATTTTCTCTTTGTAGATATTTATGTTCCAGCTTCTGCGTGGTTTATCTTATTGTCATAAGAGAAAGATTCTACACAGGGACCTCAAGCCACAGAATCTGCTCATCAACGAGAAGGGAGAACTGAAGTTAGCTGACTTTGGTGAGACTCTTTCAGAACGTTACACCAGCAAGGCTTTCTTTCATCTGATCTCAAACTCCATAACACAGATCCCTTATTCTTTTCCCCTCAGCAACAGCACGACTTAGTAACTTCAAATGATATAAATCTCAACATGGCGCTACGCCAATTACTGGGTTACCAGGCAACGTTTCTTCCGCAGATGAATAATGTTTATTGTGTCTTTCTCTCTCTCTCTCTCTCTCTCTCTTTGGCTTGTTAGGTCTGGCAAGAGCGAAATCTGTGCCGACGAAAACCTACTCAAATGAGGTAGTAACTTTATGGTACCGTCCTCCAGACGTCCTGCTGGGTTCCACAGAGTACTCGACTCATATAGACATGTGGTATGGACTTGCTGATCCAAACACTCGCTTCTATGTGCTAACAACTTGGGGCACAGTGACAGTTTCTTCCTCTACAATTCCTTCGACGGTGATAAAGGGAAAAAAATGATTCTCCTTAGCTACATAAATAAAGAGATACTAAATATAAGAGATAGCCAGCTAATTGTCTGATGCTAATCCTGCTATATTTTAACTTTATTTCCTGTATTTAGACTTTATTTCCAAGCATGGCTGACACAGCTGCCTCTTGGTGTTTAGGCAGACAGTTTAGCAATGAATTATGGGTAATGTTCTTGGCTGCACTGTAGGAACATCAGAATTTTTTTTTTTATATAGGCCTACCATTCAGCAGTTCTGCAGTTAGGGCATAACGTACTGTATATGTTTCCAAATATGGCTGACCCTATAAGATTTAAAATTTATACTAGCGCTAAATTTAATTATAGCTGTACAAAATCTTTATATATATGTATATATCATCACATCTGAAAAAAGTACACTATTATGCATAGTTTATTTCATTTTATTATCACTACAGCATTATATTGTTAGAAAAAATGAAAGAAAAGATACACTAGTCCTGTATCCACAGGCTGATGGCGTAAACCTTGTCTGTCTGAGGGCTATAGAAACAGAGATTAGCAATGCCTTTTATGGCCCAGAAAGGACTTTTCCTTTACCTACGACACTATCTGTCATGGTTCTTTTATTGTACATACTTTGGTACAATGGTACCATTAATATGGTATATGGTTCTACCACGTACTGTAATATGGTACTATTGAACATGTTCCAGAATACTGTCAAAAATGTTACACATGTTTATGTACCATAGCAGTAATAATATGGTATGTATGAAACATTAATTAAATACCAGAGTGTATGTTGAAATGCTTAATATTACATACAATAATATGGCACTGGCTGAACGATACCACAACAGCAGTATGTACTAAGATATCTAATATGGTACAGTATGTACAAACATATCATGTTGGACACATGCTGAACTTTGGTACCCAGTGTAGTATCCAATGGTACTCACCAAAATATTGTGCTATTACCAGTGCAGTGCCAAAGTACCTACCCTGGTGCACTATATACTGTAGTTACATGGTGCCTACCATGGTAATGTCTGGAGTATCGTGTTAATACTATAGTATATTATTGCATGTACTATAGTCAATCATAGTAAACTCTACATTCCATAGTAAAAAGTTCATAAAGTATAAAGGAGTTCTTCCTCACATCACTGATTGCATAACAACTAAAAAGACAAAAGGCTGTGTACATTGATGGTAAAGTGTCCAGTAGAAAAAGGAGAAATCCTTCATTAATGGTATGTAGTTGCTCTATAAAATAATCACACAGTCTCCTCTGGTCTAAAATCCCCATGTAACACTAATCCAGTATGAACAGGGCTCTCGATGAAGTGGATCAGGTGTATTAGAGTCAACAGAAGATTCCCCTATGAGCCTGAAACACTTATTTAGTGAGACAGAACAAGCAAGAGCACTCTCATTTTACAGTACCTATGGAAAAATTTCCTGTTTTGACCAACTTTCAGACCTTCCATCTCAAATATCCATTTGTTTTTCTCCCTCACAATAAACTGACTTTTATGCCTCAGAGCACTCCAGTTTTGATTCGGTGTCAGAAATGTGTTTTTTTTTTTTTACTTGGGCTGTAGTGTTCAATAAAAACCCCTGTGTGGCAGTAATCCAGGGGATTAGCCCAGTAGCCTAATCAATCCATGCATGACGGCAGCCGCATGTCTCCTCTCGATATCTCCAGCTCACAGACATCCCATGGCCGCCATCCAAATGACAAGAAATCAAAACACGGGCCGCAGGAGCCGTCCTCTAATTCGCCCTAACCAAAAAAAGAAGAAGAAGAAGAAGGAAAAAAACGAGCCGGAAAATCTGTTCAAATCCATTCTTTCATGCGAATTATTCCTGCTGTGCTTAAATGTCAAATATTTATTCATTTATTTTGAAATGAATGTTTTTTTTTGCCTGAAATACAATGTAATTAGGCAGAGTGTCTGCGTTATTTGTCTCTCGTTCAGGGGCGTTGGGTGTATTTTGTATGAATTGGCAACGGGACGCCCCATGTTCCCAGGCTCGACTGTCAAAGAGGAGCTGCACCTGGTTTTTCGCCTCATGGGTACGTTTAGGTTTTGACAACTACAATTTTTTTTAAAAAGTCATTTTATTTTTCAAAAACTCTAAGACGTGTCATATGTTGTACAAAAAGCTCCAAAGCTCTGAAGAGCACCAGCCTAGTTTCCCCATAGGATCTTATTTGTTTAGCAATTTTAGAAGGAACCTTGTGTTCTGATCGTTATTTCTAACTGAATATTTTTCTGTTTGTTTTTTTAACAAGGAACCCCGACTGAAGAGACCTGGCCTGGGATTTCAGCTAACGAGGAGTTCAAGTCATACCTGTTCCCTCTGTATAGGGCCCAGGCTCTGATAAACCACGTTCCCAGGTAACACAAGAGCAAGCAGACAAAAGGTCAGAATGCACACAAATAGTCTAGCCTCTGTATTTTGTCACTTATAGTAAACTCCAGAATTATTGGCACCCTTTAAAAAATGTGTTGAATTGATTATATATAATATTTACAAGTATATAATGGAAAATGTGTGATTACACAGTATTTTGTTTATTAGTAGCCAGCCCTTGGTTAATTGATCATCAACTGGTCTGCAGACCTCTTTAAAAGCAAACATTTGCAGGTCTTAAACATTTAAGATTCAAGATTCAAAGAACATTATTAACCACATAAGGAAATTGCTTTGTCCTGGTTATAGTTGCATATCATTCTTTCATGAGATGGGTGAGAAATCTTAAAAACAGTAAATGCAGGTGTGTCTTAACACATTGCCAAGAGGGAAAGACATAAGCAATGGTCTTAAAGGGGAAACTGTTGCTACACATCAATTTGGAGAGGGTTATAAAACCATTTTTCAAACAATTTGGAGATTAACAGTGTACAGTGAGAAAGATTCACAAGTTGAAAGAATTCAAGACAGCTGCCAATCTTCCCATGAGTGGATGTCCCAGCATATTTACCTCAAGGTCAAACCATGCAATGCTCAGAGACATACAAAAAAAACCAAGAGCTACATCACAGACGCTACAGGGCTTACTGAGCATGTTAAATGTTAAAGTCTATGGCAGCATAATAAGAAGATGACAGAAAAAGTACGGCCTAAAAAGAACACAGATGCAATTAAAGAAATGGGAACAAATTTTTTTATTGTGACAGGCTGCAAAGGGCTGCAAAAAAAAATCTATCATAACATATTCTGTAAGTATTTGTGAGATTATCTGTAAGATATTTATCTGAAATATATCTTCTTCTTTTTGTTCCTGCCATGTGTAAGGCTTTTTCATTATCAGAAAAGGACATGATGTGTTTGGAAAAGCGACAGAAATCCTTTTCTTTCTTTTTTTTTTAGACTGGACACTGAAGGAATCGATCTTCTTTCAGCTCTTCTGCTTGTGAGTTCAAAGCTTCACAAAACAATCGACCTTTTATGAAGCAAGTTTGTTCTTACCAATGAAAGCAAATAGATTCTTTGCAGCTGTTTAACTCCTTAACTCTATTTACATATATTTAAATTATTTATATTTAATGTCAACGTTTTTGCCACAAACTTCCCAGTCTCCAGATCTAACTATAAAAGCAGTGAATATTGCAACTGAAGTAGTACATTACATATAAAAAAAAATAATAATTTAAAAGATGCCTTTAAAACTAATGGAATAAATATTTTCTACATAAAAAATGTACAAGAACGAGTACTAAACAGTATACAGCCTTAAAACCGTTACACATCAGGAGTCTTAGGTAGATGCTTCCTGCAGCTTTACAAGAACATTAGCTGCTGAGGTTTGCTAAGCATCTCTGAGACCACAGCACTGTTTGTCTGCAGACTTTCTGAAAACTGACAAAAAGAAATACATACATACATCAATTTTTCTGCATTTTTGCTATTTGATTACTTTCAAGTCAAAGCAGGACTTTTGATTGCGCAGAATAACAGAACACAATTATGAGAGTAAAAAATAATTGTATTTCTCTTTAGAATCCCTTCTACACTAATGCATTTATCCCAGCCTTCTCTGGTGCTTGGATACCATCAAGGTAGAAAGTTTCCTCAGTACACCAGAGCCATGATCAGACTGCCTGCTTCACATATGAAATTCTGGCCACCCAGGATCTTTTTTAACGGCCCAAACATGTGGAAATGGCTTGTAGCAAGGTCATGACTATATGTGCACGTGGTAGTAACTCCCAACTGAGTTCCTGTAATGTGCAAGTGGTGTTGATGAATGATTATCTGTAGAGTTCCCAAAGACAAATGAGCCTGTCCCGCAAGTTGGCGAGAAGTCATTTTTTGACGTTTTTTAAGGATCTTGCATTCCAGTGAATGTTCACGGGAATGACTGCAGTGGGCTCTGAGCCACCCCAGCCAGGATTAACGTACCATTAACGAATCTTCTTTAAAACGTTTGCACCATTCAAAAATGTTTTACTGCAGCAAAGAGTCTCATCACCACACTGTGCTTGAAGTCTTTTGTAATTATCAGTCACTTTTATGCCTTCATTCACAAGAAATTTAATCACAAGTTCCGGTATATATAAATTTTAACATTACAGATATTTTCTGCAACTTTTGATAAGGAAGGAACTTTTTTTTTAAACCTTACACACTCACATTAAGGATATTTAAACTCCTTTATCTCATCCTAAGGGTCTTCAAACTTTTTTTTTTTTTTTTTTTTACTGAACTATAATCGGCATATAAATAAATTTTTTTAATTTATTCCAAAACTTCATGGGCAAAGTATGCAGGCATTTAAAAATGACCCCGAACTGATCCAGCTCTTCAACTCGTCTATTGAAAATTCCTTTTAATCCATAACTAAGCTGAGGCATCGGCGCTATTTCCTCAGATGAATGCATAGGCTAATTAGGAGTCATAGCGATAAACATCCATCTCTAAATACCTCCTGAGAGATAATGCGGATACCTACAGTTACACCAACTTTAGAGGGATCTCTCTCTCTCTATCTCTTTCTCACACACACACACAAACACTGAAATCCATGGCGTTCTGACTGATGTTAATACGTCGCTACATATGGTACGAGCAATTAGCTGGCAGGTGATGCTCCAGAGTAAATCCTTCATCTTTGTGCTTGCTGAGACAAATGAACCACATCTATGCATATGATTTAAACCTCAGAGTAAACAGAGGTGTGCAATTAAGTGCAAATGTTTGCACACCCTCACTTTTAAACCTCAAATCCCAACTTGATGTTCTCTCTAGCAGCAGGTGCTCAGTATAAGGCTTGTGATAAATATATTGCTGCTGTTTAGAATGGACAATTTACAGCATGAAAGCATGTGTGAAAGGAGTCTCCAGTGTCAGCACAGGAGTCAAAGCCCAAAAGAGTTCCGGTTTTGTGGTTTTCCTGTTCCTCTCTGTCTCTTTTTTGTCTTATTAACCTCAAGAGAGAAAAGAAAAGTTAAGCTGATAATGAAAAGACTGTTAAAAGATATAACTTATCACATTACATGACATTAAATGTAGCACTAAATGCGTAAAAAATACAAGGTTGCGTCTGTATAAGAGGAATAAAACACTTCAGTCTGTGTTTTTTTATATACTGTATTTCTCCATAACAGCACAATTTCCTAATACACTCTGTATCTGAGCTATTATTCTTCTTGCTTCGGTGTCACTATGTTCTCTAAACATTTTATTTATTTTTCATAAATATTTTTGTAGCCCCATCTCCAGCTCTACAGCTCTCTAAAAGGTCAATATTTTCCATTTTATATCATGATGGCTGATGATGCATACCAACTCCTAACTGCTTCCACTGAATGGACAGTCTGATCCTATTTGAATTTCATGTCTTAACTTGGAATTAAAGATTAAACATATCCGGCCTGTTTTAGTCGTCAGACATTTTAATGAGCCTCGTTTCAATAAAAGTTAACTCATCAAAGTCGATAGTGATGCAAACCTTCAGTAATAAAACACTATTAAATGAAGTTTGATTTTCCCCACAAGTGTAAATGGATGCAGCTTTCATGATTTCTGTAGATTTATCCACATTATCATAGAAAAAAGACAGTGTTTATAGTAGTAGATTTTAATCAGTGTGATTCGACTGAATTTAGACAAAGTCCGAAAAAAATTCAATTAACCAAGAAAAACGAAGACATGCTGGGTTAGTGATTAGTGCTGTTGCCTCCTACCTACAGGGCTCGAAGTTCGAATCTCGCCATTGGGCTGCATGCATTTGAAGTGTAAATGTTTTCCCTGTTTTTTGTGAGTTTCCTCCAGAATAGAATAGAATAGAATAGAATAGAATAGAATAGTCTTTATTGTCATTGCAACAAGTACAATGAAATTAAAAGTGCCATTCCTCAATGCAAAAAAAAAAATCACACACACACACACACACACACACACACACACACACACACATGCATTAATTTCATAAAGCAGAAAAATACATACATAATTGAATCTTATTGCACATTTTTTGCACTTTTTTAGCAGCATTCAGTACATTTATTGCAATAGGATAAAAAAAAGATCAAACAGATGATGTCCCGGGTGTGAATTGTCCTTTACAATTTTATTGGTTAGTTTGAGGCAGTGGGAACTGTGTAATTTTTCCAAGTTGCTGAGAGGGCAGCCGACGATCTTCTGGGCAGTTGTAATAACCCTCTGCAGGGCCATTCTCTGGGCCACAGTGCAGCTGCTGTACCACACACATATGCAGTATGTCAGTATGCCCTCAAGGGAGCTTCGATAAAAAGACACCAGCAGTCTCTGGAAGATGTTGTTCTTTCTGAGCATTCTCAGGAAGTGCAGTCTCTGCTGGGCCTTTTTCAGCATCTCGGAGATGTTTACACCCAGTTCAGATCCTCCTCAACATGTACTCCCAAAATGTGGAAGTACGGAACCATCTCCACGCAGTCCCTGCAGATGAACAGTGATGAAATGTCCATTTTTTCCTCCTAAAATCTATGATGACCTCCTTGGTCTTAGAGGATGTTAGCCGTTCCACCTCATACCTGTAGGCAGACTCATCCCCCCCCAAAGATGAGCCCTACTATTGTTGTGTCATCTGCAAATTTGGGAAGGGTGTTACTATGCTGGACAGGTGTACAGTCGTAAGTGTACAGGGTGTAGAGCAGGGGTCTCAAAACACAGCCCTGTGGTGACCCCGGCGATGTCTGACTGCGAAAATATAGCACAGAAAGCTCCTAATCCATACGCAGATGGAATATGGAAGTCCCAAGTCCACTAGTTTGTCATCAGTTTGTGGGGAAGGATGGTAGTAGCCGCACGTAGTTCCCTGGGTGCTCCAAATGGGATAGTGCAGCCTGGAAAGCTGTTAATATGACATCCTCTGTGGATCTGTTCGCCCTGTATGCAAACTGGTGTGTGAGGAATGAAATGATGTGACTCCGTACCAGCTTTTCGTAGCACTTCATCACCACAGGGGTGAGAGCAACTGACCGGTAATCACTGAAACTGTTAGTGATTTTTTAGGCAGGGGGACTATAGTCGAGAACTTTAGGCAGGGTAAACAGTGGACTGAGACAAGGACTGACTGAAAATCCTGGTGAGGACTGCAGCCAGCTGGTCCGCACAGACCTTCAGCACCGTTCCAGAGACACTTGCCTGCAGCCTTACTGGTGTATATGGTCTGTAGGATACGCCTCACCTCCCACTCTTCTACTGTCCATGTTCCATGAGCGCTCGGTGTAAGTATGGGTGCATCTGGTTGATCGACCTCAAAACGGGCAAAGAAGTGCAGCTCCTCTGCCAGCGGGGCATCACCATCAGCAACACCAACGTTGGTCTTGTAGTTGGTAAGATGCTGTACTCCCTGCCATACCTGCTGTTGTCACTGTCCAGATGGTCTTCGATTTTCCTCCTGTACCTCAACTTAGCCTCTCTGATGCCTCTCTGATGCCTCTCTTTAAGTTGGCTCGGGCTGAGCTGTAGATACAGTAGCCCTGTCGCCAGCATTATATCACACAAACACCTATGGTAAAATGTTAGCTTTTACACTCTGTATAGACTTGTTGAGCTAAAGACATGTTGAGCCAAATGCAAAATTCTAAGAACGTTAGCTAAATATTTCACAATGACACATTAGCTAGCCTTTATGCAAACGGATTTTTAGCTAGCGCTACTGTACTTTACAGCTCAGCTTACAGTTCTCATCTTTGATCTACTTACTGCTCTTTTCCTTCCTCTTTTCATCCTCTTTTTGTTTTCTCCTCACTGTGAAATGTACAACAATCCAAATAAAATATAGCACAAGAGTGGGATGCATAGATGCCACATGCTAGCTCAAGAGATCCTAGTGAATTGTTGGAGGTTTTTTGGGAAGTTTCGGCTTTCAATCTTCCAAACTCGACGTCTTCTTCATCTGTCCTGTAGCTACGCCTCTGCTCAATTACTGCAGGGTGATGTGCTTTATTGAATCAAATAAAAAAAAGTGCATTATTATTATTATTATTAATAATAATAATAATAATAATAATAATAATAATAAGCTTCCCCTCCCTCTCAGTCCTAACTATTTATAGTTATAGCATAAATACATTTGTGTTAAATTTAATATAAATGAAACTAATGAAACTAATAAAACATCCATGAAATTCCTTTTCTGAATCAAATGCATATGCTACTTTCTGACAATCTGACATTTTCATTGCTAATATTGTGTGCATGAAGTTTACCTGGTCTCCTCATGCTTGGTGGGTTTCCTCCGACAGTCCAAAGACATGCAGATTAGGCTAACTGCCATTTCCAAATTGTATGAGTGTGCATGCTTGTGCCCAGCGATGGACTGGTACCCCATCCAGGGGATAAATAGGTTAGGAACGTGTCATGAAACGTGACACATGGATACAGTCATTACATGACCAAATGACACGCAACTAGTTCCTAATGGCCATAAACTGGCTACATTTGAGTAAAAGTTACCCGGGAAGGGAATGCAGTCTGGTTCCCACAGCTTCTACATCAGAGTACATCAATTACACACTTTATTCATCAGCCTGGAGGCTAGCGACCAACTGCGCCCAATTAAAAGAGAGACATCATGCAATACACCGAGATGTATTTTGATTTTGAGTGTGTGAGTTTAGTGAAAGAGAGTGAAATCAGGAAAACGACTGCTGCGAGTTAAGCCGTTTGAAGAGCGCTGCAGTGCATTGCTTGATTTAGACAGATTTAAAGAGTGTGAGCTGTTTATCTCAGCAAATGATCAAAGCAGGCAAGTTTTTAAAGACCTTAAGCAAGCAGGAAGTTCTAATCTGCAACAGCAAAAAATCTATATATTCCACGTACATTACAACGCCATAGGTCCCTCAGCCTTCAGCAAAGCTGCTGTTATTAATACCACAGTTATTAATGAGACATGTGTGCTGGAAGAATGAAGGGAGAAGATGTTATTACTGTAGGTAGTTTCTGATTTCTGCTTTGAGCCATAGTGCACAAGCTCACATGTTAATAAAGTGCACAGAAATAAAAAAATAACACTTCCTGCATAATGCTTTACCTGACACATGGTATACTCACTTTAATTTGTGGTGTTTTATTGAAAATGATCATTTAGATAATATTTTTTAATCCCATGGAGCAGCATCACTGTCTCATGCAAAGTCATGTGTTTATCTCTAAAGATGAAGAGAGGAGAGGATCAACTTCCTAAAGAAATAAAGAAAAACCTCATGTCAGTGATGATATTACTGAATATGGTAGCATTAGACAGAAAACAAGATTTCCTCAGAATTCTACACATAACATCCCATAATGACAACATGAAAAAAGTTTACTTGAGATTTTTATTAAAAATAAGAAAAAATGAGAAAGCACATGTACTGTACACAAGTATTCACAGCCTTTGAGATGAAACTCAAAATTGAGCTCAGGCGCATCCTGTTTCCCCTGATCATCCTTGAGATGTTTCTGCAGCTTAATTGAAGTCCACTTG
>JAQMYJ010000016.1:4235303-4257163 GCA_030014305.1 Clarias laeviceps | reverse complement strand
TACATCTTCTGAAACCTCAGAAGACCAAGCTTCATACTATGGGAGATCTGGCTTTTTGCTCAGCTGCATCTAGACTGTGGAATGCTCTCCCAGAGTATCTGAGGATGCCGCAGACTGCTGATTATTTTAAATCTGGTCTTAAAACTTATCTTTTTATCAGAACTTTTGGGTTGAAATGATTTGTAGCACTTTTTGAGATTTTCTTCAAACATAAAGTGCATTATAAATAAAATGTATTATTATTATAAGAACAAAATTGAACTTTATGTTTGGAGAGGAGTCAACAAGGCCTACAGTGAAAAGTACACCATCCCCACTGCAAAGCGCCTCTCTTATGTTTGGGGCTGTTCGCACCAGTGGCACAAAATTGATTGCAAGATGAATGTAGTATGGTATCAGAAAATACCGGCAGATAATTTGCTTTCTACAACCTAAGCTGTGCATGGGACGCTCTTGGATGTTCCAACATGACAATGACCCAAAGCACAAGCTCAATTTGACCCTCCAACGGCTACAGCAGAAAAAGCTGAAGGTTCAGGAGTGGCCATCATAGTCTCTTGAGCGTAATATCATTAAGCCACCTTGGGAAGATCTTAACATGCAGTTCAAACAAGTCAACCAAAATATGTATAGGAACTGGAGGCATTTTGCCAAGAAGAATGAGCAGCTATAAAACCTGAGAGGATTAAGGACCTCATGCACAATTATTTTCAAAAGACTGCATGCCATTATTGATGCTAAAGGGAGAGCAATACATGATATTTAGAAATAAAGGTATGCTAAAGGTAAAGGTAACTTACTTCCTTTGTCATGTTTTGTTTGATTGTGCCATTCTGTAACGTCTTGAATATGCACTTGAGTCCTATAAGAAATAAACTAAATTTGTTTTGCCTTCTCACTCATAATGTTACACATCTTGCAAATTCTCCCAAGGTATGTAAACTTTTAAGTACATACAGTATATAATCTGTGTATACATGTGTATATACTGTGTATTTTTTATAATGCATACACACACACACACACACACACACACACACACACTAGTATGTATGTATGTATGTATGTATGTATGTATGTATGTATATATGTATATATGTATGTGTTTTATTTGTGTGTGTGTAATTTTTTTTTTCTTTTTATCATCATTTTTTGATGATAATGTTTGTTTGTTTTTTCTCCACCTGCAGCATCTTTAACTTCTCCCTTACGTGAAGATATCTAAAACTCTGTAGTAGCATTCACTTGTAAAGCAAATTTTTAGGTTGACTTGTACCATAAAACAAATCCAGCCATAAAACAAAGCACACATCTACATCCTTGTTCCTGTTGCGTCGGTCACTTGGTACGCTGGAGATGTCAGGATTTAAATTGTTCTTTGTGCAAGGTGTATCATGTTCTATCCACAAGAGTAATTGAGGTCACCTGGACTGACTGAGGTAACAAACCAGTCAGGTGATCTTGGCTCCAGCTATGTGTAGTAGTTGGTGCGTTTACTGCGGTATATTTGTTTAACACAAGACAGGAATGTTTACTCAGATTTTATTGCCTGATTTTTGCTGTTGGATGAAGTTGGTATCCCTTGGTTAAAAAAAACAAAATTTAAGGGTTAACTAATCAGATGAGGCAGCTATCATATCCCCAACAAACTGTGAAGCCAGACACCATCTACATCACTGTTAGCAAATATATAAGTGCAGTAATGGAGGGAAGAGATTGGAAATGGAGGGGAAAAAATATTAAACTAAACTACACACAGAGCAGGAACTAATAAAATACAGGATGTAGAGATCATCTCAGTTGCGTTAGGAATTTAGACTCCTATGTGCATGTTGATCACCACTAATGTGCACAGTGTATTCCTGACCCAAATAATCTGCATGTAATAACGCCCACAAAGATGCGAAATGAACCATCAGGGTAAAGCCAGAAAAACTGCAATGCCAGTAGCAGTAATAATAATAATAATAATAATAATAATAATATTAAGTAAGCCCTAAATCATTCTTCAGATCTTTTTATGGCTCCTGTCTGACCCTTCGTTTATACACCCCCATTTCTTTTATCATAACTGAACATAATGAATTGTTGGTGTTTAAATTGTATTTGTTTATTTTTGGTTTTCTTTCTTTCCTTTTTTTTAATTGACTAATGCCAGCAGTATAAAATGTTGGCCTCTTTTTTTTTTTTTTTTTTTTCCCAAAATGTTCTCAATGGTTCTCTTATTTTCTAGTGAACTAGCATGAAGATGCCTTCGTGCAAGCCTTCTAAGCTCTTCTATAAGTCACACTAGACAAGTCTGGCTGCTACGTGTTATAAAAATAAGTGGTTTAATCTTGACAGTAGATTAGATTCCATGCACTAAAGCAGAGTTCAAGCTATTTATAGAATTTAAAATCGATCAATTCCACATAGAATGTTTGTCCTTGTTAGTAAATTTACACTGAGTAGGTTAGGAAAGTTTTCATCAAATTTTATGGTATTTTCCTGAATAGCAAATTTTTTTTTGTTCGAATGCTTGTGTAGAAGTTTTTACAGTTTCTATCTTTCTAATTCCAAGGAAAATTTCCATCTGTGTGATTTTCGTAATTTATTTCAATCTTGTACACAATCCAGAAATGTGATGACAGCTAGCTAGAAATTTACTCATCACATTTTTTGTAACCGCAGGTCTATTTTTAGAGACCGAGAACAACCAAATGATCACAGGATTTTATCGGGCTCTTGCACAAAGTGAGAAGTAATGATCTTAAGACTAATACAATCACAAAAGGACAGATCTTTCTCCAATATTTTTTTGTTGTTGTTTGTTTTGTTCCTGTTCTTGCAGGTTGGAGTGATTTTGACTCAGTTGCTTCTGCTCATCCTGTACACAAACAGCGCCTTCCTTTTCGTTGGTACCTGCTTTCTTGGTCTGTTTATCAGCAGCATCTACCCGTGTCTGCTGGCTCTGACGGAAGACCTCCTTGACTACAAAGGTATTTACAGCAATCTGTCACTAAGGATCTTGCTTTTAGTTCCCAGTGTGACACACGGATGATATCAGCAGTGTTTACCCAAGGCTTTCCGCTGAGATCAAGGATATGCCTGTAGGATGTGCCATCCTTTGGCTCCAAAACAAGTCATTCCTGTCCTCATCCCTGCGTTTATCACCAACGTCTCGGTTTGACTGCCCATCGATCTCCCTTGTAAGACTGACAGCTTTTCTTTTTTTTTTTTTTTTTTAATTCCAGATTTATTCGGTCGGCCCTGGTATTGGGACGCCACCTCCGAGTTTGACGCTCGATCCATATTCAAGTAAATGATAATTGATCTCTTCGGAGCCCCTTTTGGAAGGGCTGAGGAATTAGCACGGGCTCTGCACAGCTCAAGTTTGAAAGACATTAATAACCTTCTGAATGCAAGTCTGGGCGAGTGAATAATCTCATGATCCAGAGGAGAGAAATTAAAGCGGCATTAGTTCGTTCTCAGCGGCTTTAACACATTCCCCCTCCTGTCCAATTAAAATAACCCCTCTTCTATTAAATTTGATGCCATCATGAATTGCTCTCTTAGAAGTTTTTCATAAGATACCCAGAAAATACTAAAATAAGTTTTGCATGATCCGATTCCTGATTTCTTTTTTTTTTTTTTTTTATTAATATTTTATTGAATTCATGAAATTTGAGCGTATTTTTTTTTTTTTTTTTCTGGTGCCGTTTCTTTCTTGAATCCTCTGTAGAACATTGATGCACAGCATTTTATATTTTTGTCATGAAGGTTGTGCCACTACAGTCCTTGTGACCTCTGCTGGGATGGGAGAGATGCTTCTCCAGTCACTGGTGGGATCGGTAATAAAACCCTGTTGTATTTCATATGTTCTATACATAACCTTGAACAGGTTTTGATCTTTTGCGCTTTTTCTTTTCCAGATGATCGATACACACGGCAGTTACAGCTTCTTGTTGTGTGGTATGATCTTTGGCTGCATGGGCTTCACACTCTTCCTGGCTCTGCTTTTAGTTCAACACAGACACAAAAAGCACTTAGCAGGTATGGCTGCTTTTCAGTTACCTGTATTACTAAAAATGCGTTTGTTCGGAGGAATTCTTTGGCAAACAGAGAAGTATCATTCAGAGATGTGCAATAAAACCAAGTATGCATTTTAATCCATCGTTCGTTGGTCGTTTTGATCCATTGAACTGAGGGGGTCTGGGTTTGCGGCACGCCAAACCAAATCACATGGGTATGGGAGGGACTGCATTGCTGAATGTACAGAAATCCTTTGCTGTGTTTAGATCTACCAGTAGTGTCTTCCAGAGAAAAACCTGTTGGTTAACATTTTATGCTGGTAATTTTATAATTACAAAAACCTTCAACTAGTTTGTTGTCAATGTATTGTATTGTCTGTGTTGTTGGACAGCTGCGAGTGCCACTCCTATAGCAGAAAGCTCTGGAACAAACGAAGATGAACACTGAGTAACCAGTCATGCTACAGTCAAAGTAGGATCAAACGGACCAAGACGGTCACAGTCCGAGTCTCAGATTGCATCATAGGAGAGAAGGGGACCAGACTGCGACTGGATCAGTGGATTGAGATGATCCTCACAGCCTGAGAAGTGTTAGATTTTTCAAAGAACTGTACACCAAGCCCAAAGATGATTTGTTGTTGATTCATCTGTATTAAGCAAGTGGAGGTGTTAAACACCAAGTCTGAGGAAATCTGTGTGTTTGCTTGCTGAGTCTGTTGTCGTTGCCAAAAAAAGAGAGAGAAAGGGCTAGGACTTTCCTCCTGTTTGGACATGTTTGGTATGAGTTGGTCTAAGGCTTGTTTAAAGCATATTTTGAATCACCTCGAAAGCTAAATTTATAAATCACTGGCTGCCTGTTATGTTTGTAACTAATCATTAAACAGTGTAAATCTAACAAAACACATTCAATCCAACTTTCACATTGGGGATTAATGCATGTTTTATTTGGGGAGAAATATTTTGTGGTTTAAGGTTGGAACAAGATGCCATTCATAATTGCTGTTTGTAAAAAGGTTAAATTGAGTATAATGGCCAACAAGATGCTGGAAATTCCAGCAGTGAATAAACATGGATCAAATGTGTGGCTAAGCTCTTGTGTTGCTTGGTATATCGTGTAATGCCTGTGGACTGTTTGTGTGTTGACTGTTCCCCTCATTACAGGCTTCAACTGATTTCCCAGTAAACACTTTCCGCACACGATACATAAGTAAATTGTGCTAGGTGCCAAATTATAAGTCTGCACTGCTTTCACTTTGGCAAATGAACTTAACTTGAAAGTCCATACATTTCTGAAGTTTTGGTAAATCATTTTTGATTGATCTTAGCAAATATTCAAACTAGATTTTATTTTCATGACCTATAATTAAAAAGTATTTTTTTCACTTTACTTGCAATGAAGCAATAATGAGGCTAAGTTTTTTTTTAACTAAATAAAAAAAAAAAGATATGCAATATTTTTACACAATTTTTAGAAAATCATAAAACGCACATCCTACTAGTTTCTTCACATCGTACTGGGTATCTGCAGGCATGTTTGGTGAAGTCCATGAACTTTGACCCTGAATATGCACAAAGTTGAGAGCTCTTTGCACAGTCTGTGTGTCCTTAATCCATTGCTAACATAACAACAAACCAGAGAATTTATTTATTTCAATTTCTTTATTTCACCTTTTATTCAACTTTCACAATAGCAATGAAGCCAGATTGACAGTTGTAAACATTTGCGCTGGTTGTGACAGACTGAAAAGACAGTAGGACAAAACATTCAAAAATAGCATTTGCACCTAGATATATTTATATATTTCTTCCTTTACAGGCTGAACAACATTTACATGATATGTTTCGGACTGGTCATGTATCAAGGCAGTGTTAAGGAAATTTTTATTCCACTAAATTTAACCTTGTGCATTTTATTAGAAAAAGGCATGAGCAGGTAACTTGAGTTGGCTTTTTTCCCCCAATCCAAATTCTCTGAAAATTAAATTCTTAAGAAAATAGATTTGTTTATCACTTGACTAGCTTGAATGGTGCAGAAGATGAGTATAATTCTGGAAAAAAGTAGTAAATATAAAGGTCTCTTTAGCTGTGCAGTAAAAGACAGATGTGCATAGATTTGTCTTTTTGTAGGAGGGAAAATGGAGGTTATTTTTTTTTCTTCCCCCCCAACAGATCTGATTTCAACATGGGATTTTTAAATGTAAGTGCCACAATGAAAATTAACACTGAAAAGTAAGATATAAGTTTGGGAATGCTACACAAACAAAATAATGATTTTAGAAAAGAATGTCACAAACTAATCTACAGATAATATTTACACAACATAGACAAAACTATACATAAAATGTCAGCTTAAAATGTTTGAGGGGAAAAATATATTTTTCATTTTATTAGCTGTATAATAAACATGAATATTGAGAAGAAATAAAAACAGTAATCTCCCATTTTACATCACACACAACAGATCTGTGTGTGTATAAAATACACACCATAACGGGGTGAATACTTTCAGGAATGCTCAAGTCTAATAATTAGATATGTATTTAATCATTTAAAGCACACTGAGTAAATTGAAGGCTGCGGCTATTAAAGAAAACTTTCACTTGGTTGCTGCTACTTGGAGGGGAAAAAAAAGAAACATTGAGAAAAGCCACAAAAACTTATCCCCAAGTAAACAGCACAAAACATTATTTTGAAGTCTAATTTTCAGGTCCTTATATTTTCTAAAACATACATAATCTCAAATTACACTTTAAACCTCATTAGCTTTAGTTAATATATGTTACATCTAGGTTTTTATTATTTCGGTTTTACATCCGAGTTTGTAAAGTCTGTAGTTCCAGAAAGCACCGACGGCCAAAAATGTGACCACAGAGAAACCAAACAAAAAAAAAGGGAGGGGGAAAATTATCTTGTATGGCAGTGAAAAATCAAATGCATTAATACACCTTTATTTCTACTTTAATGTTTTCTTTTAAGAAATTATATATATAAGCCCTTTTAAAAAGTTTAGGGATGCTGAGTTTTATAATAGATTTATAATTTATAATTATAAGCATTTTCTCTGTAGTTTTTTCATTAGAATTAACACTCAAATCTGACTTTTACTTTAAACAAAAGCATTGGAATAAAAAATTTGCAGCTACAATTTGTGTTCCTTTTAGAAACAACAACTTTAATATATAAATTCAAATAATTACCTAAATATCCTTAACTTTTTATTGCAATGTATTGTAGCTAAAATCAATTGAAAAATTGTTAAATCAAGTTACTGTTTATTCTGCCTCTTTATCATTCATTACTATTTAAATCGTACTGGCTTGGCTGTGTATTTATAATGCCCACATTCTCTACCTACGCAGTGTTTCAAGCTTCATACATACTGCATAAATGATTTGTATTTAAAAGTATCTGACATACCTGAGACTCAGTCTGAGATGCTGAATAATTTCAATTTAATATTTACCTTTTTCTCTGTCACAATTTTGACATTAAGCTGAGCTGAGTTGCTCAAGCACTTTAGTTGCACATGTGTACTGAGTGAATAACGATGACAGGCCGTGCATGGCCGTGAATCCAGTTCCGAGTTTGAGTCATGGCTTTACAAGATCCTAATTCGACACAATGACAGAGGTAGGATTTTGCTTTGTGCAACTGTTTAGATATATATTTCCTGGATTTGATCACAGCTGCAGAAATCTGCTGGCTTCACTATTAGAAGGGAAGTTTCTTTAAGAAAATGTGCCATGTCAACTGTAGTGGATGGAAATGAATGGAATGAGAAATGTGGTACTACAGCAGGAATTTAAATTGTAAAAATCTTCAGTGAATTTGGAAGTAAAGCGTTGTACAGTAGTTGATTGAAATCTAACATTGTATTCCATGACTTGAATTTGTGTTCAAGGCTTCAAATACAAGAGAATGATAATCAAGTGCAGAAAATATTTTAGTTGAACAATCCATTTCACGTTTAAAATTTCTAAAGGCTACATTTGGGCAGTTAAATCTGTGTTCCTTTAATTTCCTTATCTCTTACCATGTCAATCTATTCTGAAATGGATTGAGTTTTACACCTGATTATCATTGTACAGCTTGGTTTGAACCAGAATTTGAAGCCTTTCAACTATAAAAATTCATTTCGAAATTTAAAGCTATACTTTTTGTCACGCCACAAAAATAAATGTGAAATTTTCTGGTAATAAAATCACCAAATTAAAAGAAAAATTTTTTTACAGACTTGTCCAAATAGACCTCAAAATATTTCCACAGAATATTTGCACTTTGCACTAGTAGGAACGTTTGATTTTATAATTTACATTATGTACATTATATGTTTGCTTAATTTAGATTAATTTATGCATATAAATTCTTGCAGCTTGTTTTATTTTTTGGTAAACAAACTGAAAAGTCTTTAAAACCAGATTCATATTAATGTAATACACATTATAAAATAATCTGCTGTTAAATTTTTGTGGCGTTAATTTCGGATTAAGTTTTTTTTTTTGTTTGTTTGTTTTTTTTTAGAAAAAAAGATTTAACTGTTTTTTACTTTAGATGTTACTATCTCATTAAGTAACAAATATATTGAATAAGAAATGTGTGGAACTGCCTACATTTACATTTTGACTTTTATTTAGACGTAGTGGCCTAAATTTAAGTTCCAGATATTTATTTTCTATTCTTTAGTTATTTGTAAAATTACAAAAATAGTTTTTCCAAAAGAATCTTGGTATTATTATTTTTCAATCCTGTTTGACAACCAAATTCAATTTACCCATCACTTAATCCCTCACACCATACAAATATATCTCTTGAAAAATAGTATGATAGCTATAAACCCTATTTCAACAGGCGATACAAACAATATAAAAATAAGAATCTGGATGCTTAGAGCCCCTGGGTCTTATTTTTCCATCACAAAACTAGATTACAATCTCTAGATATTTCTGAAAAAGATTTAAATGTCTTTGAGACATTATTAGTGCCTCAGTTAAGTGACTAAGTGACCGACATGAACGGTTGTGTGAAGGTGCTTGTAGATGTATGGCAAAACAAAATGTGCAAAATGAGAGAAACTTTGTTCAAAATTTGTGTATCATCTCCCTCCAAATACGAAGGCAAAGAAACAAGAGGACTGGCCTGGCAGAGAGGCAATTATGTATACGATACGTCATGATATTGAAGTAGGGATGCTGACACATTGAGTATCCAACTGATACCACATGATAGTACGTGAATAAAAATGTCAAGAGGAAGTAACAGCTTTATCCTACAATACAAGCTGATACACTTTTTAAAATGCTAACTAGTGAAAATAACAGCTATTGCCTAGTAGAATGCTCTTAATAATCAGCTGGTTGAGTTTTTAATAGAAACAAGCATTTCCCACACCTTGATATAATTTGGCTTTATAAAAAGACAATGTGTGCCTTTTGTGCTTTGCACAATCACTTCTTAAACTGAGGAAATGTAAACAGAGCTAACAAATTTTATGGCTGTGATATTCATGATCAATTACATAATAAGTAGGTTACTTGTTTCCTGATAGCTATCTATGATGACCAAGAAACTTTTTTGGTCTTGGGTGATGATATTGATGCATCCCTATGTAGAAAGTATAAAAATAAAATCACTATCACAATCAGAATCACTGTATTTTTTCTCCTGAAGAAACAGTGATTACAGTGACTCCCTGAAAGCCATTCCCTAGAAAGTCACAAAAACACAAAAAAGAAAGAGCCAAAAAAATGTTAACGCCTAAACATTTCCAGCACTACGTATCGATGACTCTTCATCCATTTGAGCAAACAGCTCAAAAAAAACACCATTACAACTCTCCCTTCAGGACGAAGACGAAGGTCCACCTGAAGCTCCTAAACACTTGTTGTCGTTTTCGTCACCAGCAGGGAGCATTTGGTCGACAAGGTAGCACATTTGTCTTAAAATAGAAAAAGATGGGATGAGGATGTGTGTGTGTTTTTTTTGTGTGTCAAGACAACCCACCAATCATGGCAGTCATAAATTTTTTTTTGTTCTCTATGTCTTCTGTGGGTCTGGAGAGAGGGGTCCAGGCGTGTTGGTGCCATCCAGAGCGGGTACCGGCACAGAGAACTGGGTCGAGCTCAGGACAGATGGAAACTGAGGAGATATAAGATGCAAAGAGCATAAAGAGAGTCAGTCGAAACTGTACTAAAAGTTGTACTAAAAGAATATTTTAAAATGTATATACAGTAGTGGCAAAAACTATTGAGACAGAAGTAAACTTAATTTCGAAATGACAAGATAAAAACAATATTTTATGCAATGAAATTGCAATACAACAACCACAAAGATGTCTGCAAGTACTCTGATGTTGTTCAATCTATGTCTGCTTGTTTGCTTCCTGAAGTAAAGATGGTTTCTTAACCATCTCCTGCCTTCTTCACTATTGACCAGGAGTTTGCTATTGGCTTTAGGTCAGCCCATGACTTCAGAAGCTGGACACCATTGTCACAAGTTTTTCACTAGTTAGCTCATCTCCTCAGGCTTAAACTAATTAGTGACATCACCTGTTTTGTGCATGCAGAACTACCGGACAATACAATATAGGGGCATACGCTGTTTTAATACTTTTGGCCACCATTATAATTTCTTCTGTGTAGTTGATCATCCATGATGTGTCTGTGCTACTCTATATGGTACTTTAACACAAATCACTAAACAATATGACCAAATAAACAGGTAAAATAATAAAAATAGAGTATAAGCTTGACTACATATAACAATCACTTCAGTGGGTCAACTGATGTGTTGGTTTAGTATTGAGAATCTATTCACACTTTTGAAAGTTTACCTAAACTGCTTGAAATTATAATGGTTTAAAATCATATACGTTTCTTAGAGATGGGGGGAAGTCAATCGATTCAGTCTTTTATGCGGCGATACACAAAACATGTCCACACTAACTATATATACACACGTGCATTTGAGGTGGTAAAAGGCTGCTATTTCTCTATGATCCTACAGGTGGTGCACTCTAAACTATAGGCATCCAAATATCATCATATTGGGTGGTCCCTGGTGATTTCTGTACCTAATAAATACACCACAGTTTTTGGTGAAAATACAAACTGCTTCCATGTTCTGCAAATACTTGTGTTCTGTGAGAGTGTCGCTGCATTTATAGGTGGTTTGTGCCAATACTGCCACGTACTGGACTGGAGTGTTAAGCAGAAGATTCGCATGGGGGGAGTTAAAAGAAAAGACATGACATTAACCAAATCACTAACACAAGTTACACAGCTTCTCAATATTAATTATATACTTTTAGTAGTTTTGAGACTTCAAAACCTGTAAGCAATATAGCTGCTTAAGACAAAATCAGACAGTAAACATTAAAAGTTACAATGCCAGTCACACCTCATTTTCACAGCTCACAGCACTTTCACAGCAAATTTATACAAAACATTCTGTGTCAGTTCTGTGGCTGGAAGAGAGATCACTCTTTACAAACGTCAAATGAGTAACGTATGTTTTCTTTGTTATATCGGCTAACTATATAGTTAGTGTTAATTTGTGCAGGTTAATTTATCTAAAGCTTACAATTGTATATACTGTAAGTATCAGTCCATTTAAATTAAGAAGTTTTGCTTTGTTTATTTTCTATGATCAGAGCAGGTCTTAAAGTTACCTTCTCAGTCACAGAACCATTTAGTGTTACAAAAGAAGGGTTCATCAATTTGTATATAGCAAATATTTGCACTATTTGCTTTAAATGATGGTGTTACTGTTCACATCTCTCATCTATTAAATAAAAAAATTGGGCATAACATTTTTTATAATAAACAGACAAAGTATTCAATAGACATCAAATTATTCAATAGACATCTGGGGAAATAAAATTTCAATTGCATATTAATTATATCGTCACACTGACTTCAAATTGGTTTAAAAAATTTTAAATAAATTTTTATGTATATATTGGTTTGCTGTTGAGGTGGTAAAGTGTTGTAGTTGGACTATAATCCTACAGGTGGCATGCACACAATGGCATGCAGCACAGCATCCCAGATTTTGCTGTTTGTGTAGAACTGTTATGAAATATGAAATAAATATATAAAATCGGCATATTTATAAAATCATGATACAGAATCACAGTACAAACTGAATTGACACCTGGGTATGGCAATATCACATCAGGTGGCCCCTGGTGATTTCCATCCCTACTACTCAACATAGTCAAGTGATGCGTTTGTGCCAATGTTGAAGTCATGGCGCAAATGCATGACTTATGATGGAGACTACATTACGTCTTACCTTTGTTTAGAGGAAGAGTTACTCTACCAATATGTGGAATTTGAGCCACCTGTCTCAGTTAATGAAGAACGATGCCCACTTTTGCATTATTTCAGGACAGCCCTTGAATTAATTTTATTACATACAATTTTTGTTTTACATCACCCAGCCCTACTTCCATTTTTACCTACTAGCGTAACAATGTAATTATGTTTGAGACCTCTTCTCATTAATTCTCATCAAGGTTGCTTTCAGACTTTTTTTTTCCCCTCCTCAACACAAGCACGCAGTTTTACATTAATCCTATAAGCCTGTTTTGTTTAACTTCCTCTAACTCACAGGGACATCACAAGATAACAGGCAAAAACAGAAAGACGGGAATGCTGCATATTTTAAAAAGTGACACAGAGAAGTAAACCAAACGAAGCATGGTGACTTGCGCTGTGTGAATACAAAATATGGATTAATAGCAGGATGTGAGGATGAGCTGAAACGAGACTCACCTGAAAGAGTGTGTGCGCGCCTTGTCTTCGGGCCGGGCTGATTGGAGCGACAGGACTGAGTGTGCTCCAAAAATGGATGTTGGAGAGCAGAGGACTGGGTGTGAGCAACAAGGGTGTCTGTGGCACAGAACAAACATATAATCAGCGACTGTGCTTACTTTACCTGTGTGTTCTCTTTACTGTGTAGCTCTAAAGCTATTAAATAAATCTCTACATCATCATGTTTCTATATAACAGCCGTGTTGATTTCTGGACTTTCTGGAAAAGAGACTTTGGAGTTTATCCAAAGCACATCAAGTTGCAGCTTTTTAGTCTTATTAAGAGAGCACGAGAGAGAGTGAGAGAGACTAATGAGGGAATGTATATAGCTGCTATAATTTAAGTGAAAACAGGAACAAATTTGAATTGCGGACATTCAACAACTCTAAATGTAATTACAAATTTATAAAAAGTACCTTGAGGCTCTTTAATAAATATAAAAACTATACAAAAATGTAAGTGGAGTCACTGATTATTTTCCTACAATAGCGTTTCATTGTTAGTTTCAGCACAAACTAAAGAAAAATAATTTCTTTAAATTATTTAAAAATATATATGTTTTTTACTATTCCTTTAATCCCGCTTCATTTCAAATATCTAACCGACTACAAAACAATGAAATATGTAAAAATGTTTTGTTACACAGTCTGGTGGTACTTGATTAGTCTTTAAAAAACAGAGGAAGCCCACCCAGGAGTATGGATGCGCATTGTGACTACACAAAAGAAAAATCATAAACAAAAACAATACTCTCATCTGTGGTGTAACTTTAACAAATAAATGGTTGAGCGACAGCTGAGCATCTTCATCTGCAACCAAACGAGTATCTGATCATAAAATCAGCCATTGTGTGGCCTTAATGAGGTCATCCATCAAAGCGTCATCCAACCAAATCTCATCAAAACCCTGTGGGTGAGGAAGCCACCAATGCAGCAAAAAGCTAACCTCTGAAGCTGGATCGTCACTGCCATCTACTGTCTGGATAACAAGCCTCCGAGTGGAAAAGAGGGAGGATATTAATTAGCCCCTGTTATCGACAGGAAGCTGTAATGGGAGTGAGGCATCTTGTCACCAGAACTGTCTTTCAAAACCTGCTGCTTATACGATGGCATAGAAAAAAACAGTTCACATGGACAACTTTGGATGTTTCATGTTATAGGAATTAACTGAAACTGGAATATCTTTGTTTGCATGGATCTCAAGCATATTTTTTTACAACGGGGAAACTAATTTCTTAGCTTATTCTTAAAAAAAAAAAAAAAAAAAAAAAACACACCTAAAGATCATCTGCTTCTACATTCCTAACCCTAGCTACCTGTGAAAATATTTTATTACTGAGAAGATGTAACTAAGGGGAGCGTTCAAATCAATGAGGCATAACGGAACACAGTTATGAGAGTATAAAGTTTCTTTATTTCTCTATATAATCCTCTGCTACACCAATGCACTTATCCCCAGAGTTCCACTAGTGCTTGGACACCATTAACAAAGAAATCTTTCTCAATATGCCGGAGACTGCCTCAAACGCTGGACTCCGAAGAACTCCCAAACATGCAAAACTGGCTTGGAGTGTGGTCAGGACTATACAGGGGATGTGGCAATAACTCCCAGCCGAGTTCCGATAAAGTGCAAGTGGTGTTGGTGAATGATTGTTTATACAGTTCCCACAGACAAATGCGTCTCTTTTGCAGGTTGCAACAAGTTATCCGTTGATTTTTAAGGATCAGGCCTTATTTTATCATAATCACTTGCTGAACGTTCACAGGCTCTGAGTCATTCATGCACCTACGGCCTTCGTCAAAACATTTGCACCATTCAAATATTTCACTGCAGCTAAGAGTCTCATCACCATACCCCGGTTTGACTTGAACACCCCTCGTATATAATACATGTTTACAAGCGGACATGAGATATGACTTTAACATCATCTAGATCAGTGGTTCTCATCTTATTCCTGGAGGACCACTGCCCTGCAGTGTTTCCCCTGCTATACCACACCCACTTCAGTTAATAAGAAAAGGTTGTTAATTAGTTGATTAGGTAAATTAGGTGTAGGTGTGTCATGAGCTGAGAAGCACCACTGATCTAGATCAGTCTCAGTGAGCAAATCAGTGTTTTTTAAAATAATCTACCAAATAAATAACTTATAAATCATTTAAGTGCTTTGGTTTAAAGACAGCCCAGTCTGCTTTTCTCCTTAAATCTGAAAATGAAATTGCATAACATGATCACAATGATTTACGGGCAAGTGCGACCTAAAAAAAACTGCACTTAGGGCACATCAAGAAGGATGATATAGACTGAGCTGCATGTGGTTGCTTTAAATACCAGAATAACACAGTTAAACAAATGATACACCACATTGTAACCACTAGGGGTCAGTATAATCCTCATAGAAAATACATGTGTGCCAAAGAAATTTCAAGTAAACCTTCAATACATGTTTATCATAATGCTGACGCCACAGCACCTGGGATGGTCATAGAGGATCATACTGACCTGCAGGAAGGCTGGCGTGAGCGAGGCTGTAGGGAGTGACGGACTGGACAGGTTGAGGGGACTCAAATCCGAGCTGCTCACCAACAGCGTGGGCATCAGTTCAAGTCCTCTGGGCTTCTTTGACGTTTTGCCGCTCTGACTACGGCACAGGGACAGCGACATGTCTAAGGAGCTGGATTCAGATGAGGGCTGAAACTGGAGCAGAGGAGTAGCAAAGATTCAGTGTTTAATGGAAGGAGTCTCCAGTATCAAGCAGTACATTGTTAGAACAGCTCTTCAGAATAAAAGATTTTATATTTCAGTGGTTCCAGCGGTTTTGGTTTTATTATCTTAAAAATAGAAAAAGATGAAATTCAGTGAGGGAAAGATTGTTTACAGCTGCTATAACGTAAGTAATAACAGGAAATATCTGAAAGAACTGTTGTTGCTGATTTAACTGTTGTGTGAGTTCAGAACACTGCAAATGACAACCACAACACTAACCAGTAACTTGATTACTAATCAAGCACCTAAATTTATGGCCATTTAATGGTGGGACTTGACACCCATATTAACATATAAACAAATTTCCATAATAAATTTGAGGACTTTGCCTGTAGGTGCAGCTCAGCAGGCTGAGAAGAAACAGATTCGACATCCGTGTCAATAATCAGCTCCTTGGAGTCAGCGAGTATGCTGGGAGAAGGTGACGAACATCCCAGAGAAGGAGAAATCCCTGAGAGGATAATGTTCATCGGCGCTGCGTCAGTACCGGGGTTCACCTCGAGCGGCGTGGAGGGAGTGAGCTGCTCTTCCTCAGATTCTGACAACTGGATCGGGGGCTGAATCGGCTGCGGAGGCGGAGTCAGCTTCTCAATCACACTCTGCGTAGGCACCCTGGTCGGCGGCGAGGTCCCAAATTTGATGACTGACGGAGGCTGCGGGGCTTCCTTTTTTTCAGCCATCTTCTCCCCCGGGTTTTCTATCTTGATGGACTTGAAGAGCTGTGTTCCTGATTGGAGAGAAGTCAGCGTAAAGGACGTGTACAGACCTGAGTGGATATAGTCGTTCCGGCCGGATGATTTGGACTGGCTCGAAGTGGCGCTGCTTGGTTTGAAGGTGTCCTTGGGCTGTTTGGTGCTCGAGGCTGGTGCTTTGTTTGATTGTTGTTGCTCAGGAGGAGGAGGAGGAGGAGAAAAGGGACTCACTTCGCTTCCTTCAGCTCGGGTGGCATAATCGGCTTTTAAAATATCAGGATAGGAGACGAAGCGGTATACAAACTTCTGCCCATTTACTTTCTTAATTATGTTCTAGGGGAAAGAAAATTAAAAGCACAAGCCCTCAGCTCAGAAAATCACTATGTTGAAGTTACTAATCATCACAGATTCTACAGTATTGAGTGAGAAGGTACCTTGTCATAGTAGTAGCGCAGGGCTCGGCTCAGCTTGTCGTAGTTCATGCTGGGCTTGTTCTTGCGAGCGCCCCATAACTTGGCCACCTGCTCGGCCTGCAGCAGCTTAAACTCACCATCCTCATTGGTCCAGCAGATGAGCTGCTCATTGCCCGGTTCTAGCAGGAGCTGTAGTAGGAACTGCCACAGGGTCACTGAGCTGTCCATGCTCTTCTCTACAAGAAAGGAAAACAAGACAGCATTCGTTATATTTGTCTACTTTGCTAGCAAGTGAAGAAGTGTAGTTAGCCTTGACAGAGGCAATAGTGACAGATTTTAGGTCACCAGTGAACAATTCTGATATTTATTATAATGAGTTTGATCTGGCAACCCTGGATCTTAGACACTACCACCACTACTCATTACCGTGCATCCCCTCCTATGAGAAGTTACAATATATAAACATTCCTGTACGTACAGTATATGTTCAGTGTTCGTTCATCCATCTTTGCTCTGGTTGCTGGTGGAATCAGGATTTCATTAGGCAGACACATTTTTTTAAATAGTTGTTCTTCAGCCGTGAGAGCTCATGTCTCATCCTGAAGTCTGAAAGCTCCTCTTAAGAGCTTAATAGGAGAGGGACACTTTGGTTCAACCTGCTGTAACAGGTTACTTTCTGTTTCAGGTTTACAGTGGCACTTGCAATGAAGACATACAATGCATGAAAGTGCTGGTGTCCTTTAAACTCCAGGGACCAAGTAAAACAATAAATGTAAAAAAAAAAAAGAATCAGTAAAAATATTAACGTTTTTTCTACCATTCTCCAATCCTCCATGCATGAAAGTGGTTTATAAAATGAATCTGTGGTTGAGAAGGAATGCTCATTCAACTCTCATTCATACTCATTCAACTTTTTCTAACCTAAAACTGTCAAAGTATGGAAGAATAAGAACATAACCGAAGTGTAACAAACATGTTTGATATTTACCTCCTTAAAACAGCCAACTGTGTCATCAATGTTTAGGGGGCTTTCACAATAGGCACTATTGATTTGTACCAAGCACAGGAACAATTGCTCCCCCCTCCCGACTCCCCAGTTGGCCAGCGTTCACATTGTTTTTTCTTCTCTGATCTCCGCAGGTGGTAGTACGCACCTAGTTGGTCATTAAATACGAAGAAAAGAAGAGAATGAGGAAGTCAATCTTCCTGCTGTGCTTATTATTGTTGATACCTCGTGAAAAAAAATGTCAAGAGCAATGCTCTCATGTGCCTTCCTACTGTATCAGCTATGGCCGTGTAGGTCAGAGGAGATCGGCTCATGCAATGCACACACAGGTTCCGGAGTAGACATACGAGACTGATGACATGTTCAGGTATGATTGGCATCCATATCTGGTTTGATCAAGCTGACTAATGCATGTTTCCCGAGTGTGGAATGATTGTGTTCTCACTGATCAAAATGAACCAGACTTTGGAGTCAAGTGTTCTTGGAAATGAACCTGGGCAGTAATGTGAAAATGACTTACAGTAGTGTTAATATACAAATGTATAGATTAATGGTGTCTTACTTTTTAGGCAACAGGGTGTTTGGTTTATTTGATTTCAATTGATTGGAATTTGGAAGTTAAAGGTTAAACATCACAATTTCGCTCAACAAGGCCAGACTTGGTCCTGCATGCGTCTTTAAGACCCAAGGGGACAAAGTGAAGAATCACACAGAGCTCAGGAATGACCCAGGAACCCTGGAAAACAACATAAGCCGCTGTGCCATCCTTGTCTCGGAACAGTGCCTCACAACCACTATGCATAGCAGTACAGTTTCTCCAAGCATCAAACACCATCAATACCATCATAATCGCCATCATCTAATGCCCCTGGGGTTCCACTTTCAGAAAGTTTAGAAAGAAATCATTCAAAGAACCATAATCCAATATAGGTCAGAACTCACTCTTTTAATGATATCTTTACAGTTCGTACATTGGAGGACCCAAAACCAGTCTTTGACAGTATTTAGGTATTTGCCTGAAGTTAAACCTGCTCTATAACTGAAATCAAAATGTTGAGAAGTTAAGTTATGAGCACTTATGTGCCAGATTACAATCCAAAGGTTTTGACTGTACATGCGACAAACTATTAAATCAACCGGTGGACAGAATTTTATGAAACTTTTGCAGAGTAAACACTGCAATATAAGTGAAATCAAAATGTTGAATACAATTGATGGTATGAACAGTTATGTGCCAGATTTAATAACCTACTTTAAAATAAGCTACTAACAAGCTACTTGCACAGTGTAAACTAACTCATGCACCAATAGATATTAATTAGAAAAGTTAAACTGAATATTTTTTACTGGGATTAGTTCATATTTTCATTGCTGAAGTGGAAAAAGTGAATTTCGTCGACAGGGAAAAAAGTACAACTTAGCATAAATAAGGCGTAAGACACTCAACCTTGCAAAATTGTATTTCTTTGTATTACTAAGTTAGACAGAGAGTTCTGTTGTATAGAAAAACAGCCACGTGGTCTCCAACGTTAAAAAAAACCGATTACATTAAAGCTGATCAGCTTATTTATTAGCTTTTCCCATGATCGGATACGAACGCTAGTATCTCAATCAGATCATTAGTATGAATGAACAGTGAAGCTGAACTAGTTTTATGGATTTAAACAACACTCCAGTTGTAATGCATTGAACAGAATTCATACGGACAGCTACTTAGTTATCTGGTTAATCTTAGACCTGGATGAATTAATAACCGAGTTAACGCTACTATCTCGAGCTAGCAATGTACACATGTCGCAGTTTGTGTAAACTTTTGCTACCGCGACCAAGGTTCACTGGCTAAAGTACTTAGCTAACTCAGTTATCAACTCACCTAGCTAGTACAACTAACGTTTTTAACACATATTACTGCACACTGCTCTTTAAAAAATAATTTTGGTTGGTTGGTTGGTTAAAATTCAACCTCAACCGAGCTCTGAGTTTCCACAACAAAGCAATCTGTCAGCTTGCTAGCTAAAATTTAGCGCGCTAGCTAGGGAACTCTTGCTAACTCTGCTAGCTTCTCAGGTAAACAAAACAAGCTAGCTAGGACGAGTTAGCCGTCTGATGTTCATGCATACAACGTAAATATTTATATTTTCACTTGTTTGATTGTTCTTCTAAATAAGTTGATTTTATATATATATATATATATATATATATATATATATATATTATATATCTAAAAGACTCACATTGCTAGCTACGCTAAGATAGTTAACTTAGCCTCAATTATTCACATCATAGATTCATACCTGCCAAATTCGATCCATCCAAAGTATTTACTTTCTCACGTCAATGTAAATAAAACAACAGCCTTCAAATTATTTAAAGGATTGCAAACCCCTAAATTATTATTTTTTCTTTTAATTCCATTTCAATGTTATTTTTATTATTATTATTTCTTTCAAACCAAAAACAGGAAGTGTGCGTTTCATTCCTGCACTGGGTAAAGCCGCGGTTCTGTGTCCCGAATTCTTCGCTGTTCCCTACACACAGTGCACTTCACACACTGTAAAATAAGGCCCTAACAGCTAAGAAGTGCACTAAGTCTCAGTTGACTGCGGTATTTAAGACGCAACCCGGAACTATCACTGTAAATGTACTGTAGATAAAATTATTAAAAACCCAAAAGTAGAGTGGCAAGGGTTATTAGGGGTGGCAGCTGCCACTCTGAGTCACTTCTGTTAACCAAAGTCGGCCAGATTTAAGATTTAAGAAATATCACTAATCTACGGAGCCCCTCTGGTAACATATGGGTGAAAAAATATTTAGTTGCCACGACCTACTAAGACATAACTCAAAACTCCAAAACAACAATCATCCTGTCACATCTGGAACATGAATGATCTCATTCCCATGCCTTTAGTAAGTTGTGGCCACAACATACTACCTTGTTTCCATGCATTAGTAAGTCATGGCCACAACATAGAATCTCATTCCCACGCCTTAGTAAGTCACGGCCACAGAATATTTTTCCCCCAGTGTCACCAAAGGGGCTCTATACTAATCTAAAATCAAGGTGTTTAAATATTTTTGAAGGTGTGTGAAAATAATCAACTGGTCTTAATATTTATTGAGTCACAAGCTAACAGTTTATGTATTTACAAATTTTCTTGTCTCTGTAACTCTCTTTATTATCTATATGGCCCATGTAGGAGTTCCTCTGCTAATGTAACAGTAGGCAGAATCATCATCATCATCTTTTATGAAAAGTTTATCACAGGCATTCCTCCTGAAAGAAACAATAGACAGCATCATCATCAACTTTTATGTCATATTTTATGTCAGAAAAACGTCTACGGCAACAATGGGTACACCAGGGTGAGCGCATAGCTACAGAAACCACATATCAGACTGCATCGCGTGTACAGAGACAGTTTTTGGAACAAAGGCGTCAGGAACAAAGGCGATGAGCGGTTGATCATAGGGAAATGATACGTTTGTGGTTGCTGGTAAGCTATTGGTTAGTGATTTATCATGGGAATTAGTGGTTGCTTTTTGGATCAGTGGTGATGTGCAGTAGGTTACTGGAAACAGTAATAATTAGTGATTGGTCAGTGTGAACAACTGTGGTCAGTGGTTGGTCAGTGGAATCAGTGGTGATTAATGATTGGACTGGTTGTTGGAAACAGTGATCAGTTACTGGTTGTTGGGAAGAGTGGTGATCAGTGAGAACACACATATTCAGTTGGGCATTACATACAGTACTTTAGTCTTGGATAGCTGAGTGACCTTCTCTGTAAACTCTCAACTAGCATGTAAAAAGATGTATTGAGTGCAGGAACATTGCACTAGACTAGCCAGGTTTTATTTTTATGAAAGGTTCTAAAATAATCAACAGATATAGCAGCAAGATAAAAAAAAAACCTGATGTTGTGTAAAATATAAACCAGCACTGTACATACTGTAAACAGCAGACCCACAGCCCACAGATGTTTTTTTTTACCAATCAGACAAAAGATGTAAACAAATATTACAATATTGTTGTAAATATTAACCATACCTACATGCCAACTCTGCTTTCAGTAAGTTAGTGCAAATTTGCATATATACTCAGCAAAAAAAGAAACGTCCTCTGACTTTCAACTGTTTTTACTTTCAGTAAACTTAATGTGTAAATA